>VXBN01008953.1:144863-164600 GCA_013397395.1 Sinosuthora webbiana
CCCCGACCCCTCCCGCGGGCCCGGGCGGGGCGGTCCTGCCGGGTCCTGCCGGGTCCTGCCCGGTCCTGCCGTGCCCGGCCCCGCCGAGGCTCTGCCCCCCCGGGGATGATGCCGGTTATTTATTGCGCTGCCCGGCACGGGCTGTCCCCAGGGCTCGGTGTCCCCTTTCAGCGCCGGCCGCGTGTCCTTGAAGCGGCGGCGGCTCCCGCGGGCTCCGGCAGCGCGGCGCTCACGGACACAGCGCGGAGCCGCCCCAGCACATGCAGCGGGGACACGAGGCGCTTCTCCTTTGGTCACCTGCTGACCCAGCCCCGCGTTCCCCCCTTTCGTAGGCATCGCTCTGGTCGGGGAACACCTGTGAGAACTCTGCCCGGTGAGTAACCACTGCCTGTTCCCAAACCTTCCCCACCGTGCCCAAGCGGTATTCCCACACCAAACGGTGACTTGCTGATGGCCATCCCCTACAGCTGCTTTTTTATCTCTAAGACAGTCAGCAACTTTTAAATTTCCCTTGGCTGCCCTTGCTCTGAGGTGAATGGTTCTCTCCCAAGACGACTCCGAAGTGTCACTTCTGAAGTTTGCAGATGCTCTCCTGTGGTCAGAACCATTGTCCTGGTGCAGGGAATGCATTGCAGGAGGTTCAGCACACACAGCCCTGCTCCTGAAATGTCACAGGAGCTGTTCTCCTCCTTTTGTACTGCACTAGAGGTGAAAAAAACCATTTCATAGCTGCATTTCTGGAGCTATGGAAAAATAACTTTAAAATATCTGGGGAACACAGGTAGTTGTCTAGACTGGCATTTCCAGACAGGCCTCTGGTATGAGGCACCTCATCTCAGTTACCTTTAAATAACAGTGATTTGGTTTTTTGGGAATCCTGCACGAGCCTTTCTCTCTCCCAAGCATGAGTAAAGCACCACCCAATAAAAACATTTATTGATTCAGAAGCAGCTTTTACAGTAGGATTATTTGCATGTTCTCATCTGGAGTAATGGTACAACCATGAAGAACAATCTAAAGTGGTTTTGCTCCATACTCTTGCTGAGTGCTTTCCCTTTTCCACCCCAGGGAAGTGCATTCCCTGTCATACCTGCACTGTTTAAATCAGTGAATCATCTGCCTTCCTCCACAGATGCCCTCAGAACATGTCTGATTGGACAAGTCTGTGGTATGTCTGGTAAGTTTGGTTTTAATCTTCCTAACCCAGAACCGTTTGGAAGTTTTTATGAGCAGGACCTGCAGCAAGGCAGTGGAAACGCTTCTCTCGGGCAGGATCAGGGAGGGGTTTCTTGTTTTCTGAGCTGCCAGAGGAATGGACTGGACGAGGCCAGGGGAGATTGGGTGTCAGGTGGGGACCAGCATTCACCCAGGGCTGTGTCATCTTTCCCTTCTGAGTGCACTGGAGCTGAACCCAAGGGTTTGTTTGTTCTTCCTAAATAGCCAGAGCATGTCTGGCCATTGGCTCTTTGCACAGGGCAGCTTCCAGCAGGGATTTGCTGGGATGTGGCCCTGCCCCATCCTCGGCTCACTCCCTTCTATGGGGCAGGGACTGTCACCCTGTGCTGAGCTTCCCTCGGAGCTCCAGCCAGCACACGGTGAGCAGGGCCTGCTGAAGGGGGAAACTGGGCTGAGACAGGATTACAACAGGATTTATCTCCCACCTCACACGTGTTATAGGTGCCCTGACACTGTGTTCATAGTTTGCATTCTGTCCATGTATTGACTTCGGTGGCAGCACACTGAGGGACTCGGTTACTTTTACCTCCTTTCCTCTGGAGCAATATGGGTTGATACACAGAGGTGTTTAATAAGACACAGTTACCAAAAGTAGATTGAGAAGGGTTCTAAAAGCCTCCAGGAGAAGAGGGAGCTGGATTGAGAAACAGAGGGGTGGGAAGGTGGAGTTTCAGTGGAGAGGAAAACCTGAAACACAGGTGTATCAGTCTAGGTACACGGTAAATTGTAAAAGTACAACACCAGCAGTGGAATGACGGTGTTTCCCCCCCTGTCTCAGGTTGATCTTGCTGATGGTGTTCCTGCTGCTGCTCTGTGGGGTCTCAGCGAGCTGCATCAAATTCTGCTGCCGCAAGAAGAGGCCTCCAGTGGAGACCTTCCCCCGGCACCCCTGTGACCTGACCGCGATGGGCATTGACAGTGACAGCACTGCCCACAGCACGGTGACCTGTGAGTGTCCTGGAGCCACCTGCTCCGTGAGCACTCATCCTCAGCCTGTGCTGCAATTCCAGCCCCTGCAGCAAAGGGAATTCCCAGAGAGATCCCAGAACAACTTCCAGCCCCACGGGGTGGGCACAAAGGGAGGAAGGGAGGGATCAGGGTGACAGTGAGCAACACTGAAGACCAGGAGTGATTCTATGTGGACAGCTTTGGTACGCAGTGTTTGCTTCTGAAAACACCAAAGTCTGTAATCCTGGAAAAAAAAGCAGGATTAGCTCTTTATATATCAGTGTCCCATGCAGGTGTTTAATTTTTATTTTTAATTCATTTTCTTCCCAGCATACAGCTCATGGCAGTACCCTCCAAGTGTCCAGATTCCCTCGGTATTTGTGGATATGGATAAGAACACTGTGTCCCCTCCAGCTTACAGCCTCTATGCCATGGACCTGCCACCTTCCTATGACGAAGCTGTTCAAATGGGAAAGCAAGTGGCACGGACAAACCAGAAACTTAATGACATCCCTGAACAGGTGACACCAGGAGGGCTGAACCCCGGCCAGTCCCCTCCTGACACAATCAGCACAGATCCAGCAACACTGGCAAATTCAGAAGATTCAGAAGATGCCACGAAAGAACAGCCACAGGTGTGACTCAGTTGAGATGGGGAGCAAAGTAAGGGAAGGACTGTAAGAGTTAAAGAAGACATGAAGAGTTTGGGTTTATAAGTAGGTTATGATGGAAAGATGTTTCTTCTCATGCCCTTGTAATGATCTGTCAGAAGAAATGTTTTCTGTGGCTGCTGTAATCCCCTGGTAAAGCTTCTTCAAGGATATGAAATGAGGGAAAAGGGCAGCAGTTTAAAAATGCCTGTAAAAGTGGGACGTGAATGCGTGTTCATCTTCTGATAAAAAAAAAAAAAAATTTGTTGCTTGTGTCCAGCAATAAAAAAGGTCAGGAGGATTTTGCCACCTTGGGAATACACACTCAGAACAGTACAAACAGGAAGTTGTTGTTCTAGAACAGAAGTTTCCCAAACTGGAGCTGAAGGGGGGATCGCAGCGAGTCACGCTGAACAGCCTCTGTGGTTTCTCCTCTTTTGAGAACATCAAGTGCCCAGGAAACTGCTGAGGACGAAGTGCTGCACAGTGGCTCATGTTCCTCGAGGAGCAGGAGGATGCCAGGACAGGAGAGGGAGGGGGGAAATGTTTTGTGTTGTTTGCAGGCAGTGAGGCAGATGAGACACGACACTTCTGTGGTGGTGCTGGTGATGAGACCCCAAGGGATTGTTTCTGAGGTTCTGTAAATCTTTCCATTTCTGTTTTCGAGATGTGTTGCCTTGTGGGTGGGTTCCCTTTGCTATTTATTTTTTTCCAGGTAAAGTACACATTAATTCCAAAGAGACACTTGCACACATGATTGGGTATTACTGATGTGCTTCAAATATTCATCAAATATTTCAGAGATGCCTTTATATTTCGTTATCTGCTCAGGTGTCAGGGTCTCAGGCAGCACAGGAAAGGAAAATCACAGGTTCCTGGCAGCTTTTATCAGCTCAGAACATGGACAAGCTCAGGAATGAGCAAGCTGACACAAAACATGCTTGTGCTGAGCCATCCAGAGTAAGTTAGAGATACAAATACCACAGTACAGGCTGGGCAAAAGTTCAAAGGAATTACCCTTAGGGATGGTTCTTCATGAAATACTGATAGATAACTGCTGAGCATCATTTTAGAACTGGGAGCTTGGAGCTGATTACAGCAGTCACAGCCCAGACACAAATACGGGCTCCAGAGGCAGGGATTTTAATGCCAGCTCTTTCCCTTGCCCCTCCATATCCCAAATGGTCCAAATTTTGTCCACTCCCGAGCAGTGATTTTCTTTGAATCCCCTTTAGCAAGGTGCTAATCTGGCTGCTCTAAGTACATGAGCAATTGCCAGGCTGGCTCATTGCTCTGGGTAAGAGCAGCAACCAAAGCCTGAGCACTGGGTGCTATTAGTGAATGTAGCATAAATTTAGGTGTCTGTCATTAACAGGCAGTAGAAGTGGTGGGCACAAAAGCCTGCACAGCTTTTAGAAGACTGTTATTCTCTGGCAACCATTACTGCAAGAAGTGCCCTGGAAATGAGCACTAATGATTTAAAAATGAAGATCTCTGCCAGCCACAGGCCCGAGATGCTGCTGCAGAGTCGTGTGTGAGCTGTCCATGAGTCTGGCTCCCCGGGGAAGGGACGTTTCTATATTTAACTTGCATGTAACTTACTATGAGGGTTGACTGGTGTAACAAATCTGCTTCTCTTGTGTCTCCTCTCTGTCATCCTTCATTATATTTCTGCTGTTTTATTCTTTCCTCTGCTTTCCTTATCTGTGTCAAGATGGAGGCTGGGCATAAGCCAGGGTAACTAGCTGGATGTCTCTGGCTGGAAGGACAATAGATGGCCAGTCCTGGACGTCTCCAAGTCACAAATACGGCAGATGTATTTTTATTTATCGAACTTTTCCACAGTACTCAGAAGGAAGGCTCGGCCCTCGCGAAGAAGGGATTTGTGCTGGAGGGAAATGGCCGAGCGCTCACTCACAAATAGAGAATTCAGAGCCGGGCGAATGAAAGAGCCGTGACTGACACAAGAGGGCAGTCCCTCACTTCTCGCTGTGTGCGGAGGATCCTCACCGGCACCGGCTCGGGAAGAGACCGGGCTGCGCGCAGGAGCACGGGGAGCATCGCCACGGCTCCAGTTCCCTGCCCTGCCCTCGGCAGCGCCCGGCACGGCACCTGCCGAACCGCCACGTCTGGTCTGTTTGCTCACAGGAGATGCAAAACCCCGAGAAAACCCCAAATGCCCGTGACTTCCTAGGAATGACAATTATCTGGCGTTTCCTCTCTAGCACCTAAGGAAAAGTCTTGTGTTTTGCCCAGGCTGTTGCCTTGTTACGTAGTTCATTAATTCAGAAATTGTCAACAGCAACCACTGGCCCATCAGCCCGCGGGAACACGGATTTCCCTCTGCACACCACAAGCAGCTCCGTTTGCTGTGTAACCTTCATAGCCAGGAAATTTTAAGGTCTTTCTTGTGGCCAGCCTTCTCCAGAGCCTGCTGAGGGTAACCCCAGGCTGGAGTCCTTCTTGCAGTGGAGGGTTGAAGAGATCCTTCATGTCCACACAGCTCCTGTTTCATGGAACAGTCAGAACTTCACATTTTTGAAACCTGCAGTTCTCTCTCACTTTGCTCGGAACTGATCAGTGGATTCAGAAGTTCTTGGTTGGGTGTGCAGAGTGGAAAGAGGGGAAGCAGGACATGGATTTGGAGTTTGTGATTCCAAAGCCTCGCCTCCAGAAGAAACCAGGATTAAAGAGAACACCAGGGGGAGGTTGGTCCCACAGCAGGTTATAGGCTTGGCCCGATGCAGGATCTAAGAATTCTGATTTGTCAGGCTGCTGGTTTTCACCATCACTAGATCTATTCAAGCCTGATTATATCCACACAAGCTTTGTGACATCTCTAAGGGAAAAGCCCCTCTCTGTAATTACCCAAAGTGCATCTTTAATTGTGATTTATATTTGGTCCTCAGCTTGGCACTGTTCAGCATGCAATTTTTCTTCTCTCATTTGTTCAAAATGATCATTTTGTCAGTTATTTTCTGCTGTTCTTTGCTGGCTGTGTGCAAGAGCCTGTGCTGGGGAGATGGACTGCTGAGGCTGGAGCCTCCATCACTGTCTCTCCTCTCACACACATGCACTCAGCACGAGCACTTGTGCTCAGAAAGAAAACGCAGCCATGGAAGTAAATTCCCTCAATAATTCATGGGCTTTATAGCCCAGAGCAAATTATACCTTGGCTCTGTCATGAAATTCAGGCTGCAAATCCCTTTATAGGCAAGCTCGTTAACAATGTAAGTAAAGTGGTACCTCTAGAATGGCTTTGATAATTGATGCATTATAATCTTTGGAGAGTATTTAGTGGTAAACCTGCAGCATCCAGGCTGAGGCATCAGCGGGGTCTGGATACAGGAGAAGTCAGAGAAAAAAAAACCATTTCTTTGTTTGCCTTGCAGTTGTCTTTGTCTCCCTCACTGGCCTCAAACAGCTCAGGTTTGGTTGCTTTGTTTTCTAACTGCATTTTGTCTTTACCAGCCGCAGTTTTTGAGGGGAAAGGATCACTGCTGCTGCCAGCACGGATGAGTGGGACACTTGGACACATCAAACTCTCCATTTATGGAACAGAATATCTCTGCCACAACCACTGTCCACACTCTTGGCTGTCTCCTGGTTCTGATCCTAATCCTCTTTACCTGTGAGAACTCTTTTTTGTTTAGGGAGACACTGACTAATTTTGCTGCAAGTAGCAGAGGTTCTTTCCTTCATCCACAATTAAAATTCAAACTGCGAGAGAAGCCTCGGAATCCTTTTCAGAGCAGACGATGAAAACAAAGTATCACAGGGGAATTGTGCTCTAAAAACTGGAGAAGACAATAAATGTTTTATGAAATTCTACATCCTAAGGTCAAACTCAATGCACGAAAAAGGCTGAGGTGCAAACCCACGTTGCTGGGAAAACATTTTGTTCTGGTCAGTCAAAAATTAGAATATACAATGCCAGAGCTGCTCTCTTTTTATCTTACTGGAAGGAAAAAGGGGCCTGTCGAAAAGAATGCAGACTTTCAAAGATATTTGATTTTTTTTTTAAATAAGAAAGCTCACCTTGGGCACTCAGCGAAAGGAGAAAATCCATTTCTATTTCAAACCTAGAAATGAATCTGCAAACCTGAATCTGCATAAAAGTGCTTAATTTTTACTCTTTTTTTTTTTACCCTGCTTTGCCAAGTAGCTCGAAAAGGAAACAAAAGAGAAGAGCCTGATGTCGAGCCCTTATTTGTGCATTGTTTTTTCCTCTTTCCATGCTAGGACCTTACGGCATAAACTACTTCCTTCCACAAGGGAGGAAGTGCAGTCCCGAGGTCCAAGCACTGACCTGGGAAATGCAGTTTGGTGACTTCCCTGGCCCAGGCTTCCCCCACGGCCCTGGTCTGTAGAGCAGGGGCTGCAGCTCTGCCTTTTCTTGCACAGAATTTGGAGGATGAACACACTGAGCGTGGGCTGCGCTGTCACATTGAAATACAGGTACAGTCAGAGCATGATGAACTTTGTGTGGGACATGAAGTGCAGGAAAAATCCTCCCCGCTCCCTCCCCCTCTTAAGGGGCGAACCTGGAGAAGAAACTTGGGCAAAGTGTGAGGTTTAGAAACAGCCCCGGGACTTCAGGTGCCTCATCACAACATTCCCAACCGGGGGAAGATGGTGAGGGGAGAGAGGCGAGGTTTGCCCAGCTCCGTGGGGCTGGAAATGTTTCTTTCCCCACAAACCCATCCAGGGAGCTGTCAGAGAGCCCGGGCCGCCGTGCTGGAGGTGGGAGAAGCTGCTGTGCCCCGCACATAAGGTCACTCCAGCTGCGTTTGAAGGAAACAGAGCTGTGATTAGCCAGCAAAGCAGACTGCCATAAAAATAAACACCCCGTGTGTGTTTGGAGAACGTTTCCTCCGCCCTTGGCTGAGCTGCCTGCTCCCAGCAGATGGGGGAAGCGAGCCGGAGTGGCCCCGGTGAAGGTCGGCTGGGCAGGCTGCAAGGCCAACACACAGCGGCGATTACATTTAGTGCCATTATTTGGAAGGAAAAAAAACCCGTGGTATGCTTTTATTCCTTACTTATTTCGCATATAGACTTTTCCCTCTCGATAAAAGGCCCACAGTACCTGCTGTAAAATACTGGAGTTCAAATGACGTGTGCCATCTGGGAAATAAAAAAAGCGTGTGTTCGGTTATTTTCCACTGTAATGGTGAGGAAAAAAAATCGGTGATAATGAGTAGGGTTATCTCTCAATCAGGAAACATCCTGGAGTGTAACAGACTCCAGCTCTACCACAGATATCCTGGGCATCTAGAAAGGTTTCAATGCCTCTGCCTGTATTTTCCATTGGTAAATCCAATTCTAGGATCCAGAGTTTGGAAGGGACCTTTGGACATCCCCTAATCCAGCCCCCAGGGCTCACTGGGGGCAGCCAGAGCAGCTTGCCCTGCCCACTGTGGCTCTGAATTCTCCAAGGATGCAGCTCCCACCGCCCCTCTGGGCAACCTGTTCTACTGTCTGATCCTCCTCACAGGGAAAATAGGTTTTTGGAATGTTGGAGTGGAATTTCCTATATTTGGGATTGTTCCTACAGCTCCTTACCGTGCAGGCTGGTGCCCAGTGAGAAAAGTCTGCCTCTGTCTTCTTTATACTTTCCCCCCCAGGTATTTATACACATTTATAGATCCCTCCTGCACCACCTCATCCTGAGGCCAAAGACTCCCAGCTTGCTCATCCTTCCCTCACGCGTCAGACGCTTCGATGCCTTAATCATCCAAATATTTAACTCCATCATTCCTCCAACTCGTCTAAATCCTGCAGGAATTTCCCCTGGATCCCAGCGTGCTGTTTAATGGCTTTCTCCTGCCTGTGGTTTGGAGAGCTGCAGAAAGCAGAGCGTGAAGTCCCCCGTGGACACCTGTCCCCGTGCCTGTGCCCTGGCTGGCGGCGGTGCCACCTGGGCACAGGGCGACTGCAGGGCTGGCGCTGCCATTGCATCACCTCCCACAGCCAGGGAGCACCAGGGGCGTGTGACAGAGGCCACCTCGGTGTAGTCACCTCGGCGCGGCCCCAGGGGAAGGGGAGTGCCAAGGTGAAAGCAGAGGAAGATGGATCTCCTCCCCTCTCTCCTCTGCTCTACACCAAGTGTTTTAACCAGAAATGGATAAGCTGCTGGAAGGCAGGAAAAATAAATGCAACCTTCCTCCTGCTTTGCACGGGGCTTTGGGGTGGAAGGTGCTACAGAAATACTCCTCCTCTGGGAGACCAGGCTTTAGAAGCACAGGAAATTGTCTGGATTAAAAAAAGAACACAAGGAATAATGCTTTTCCAGGTCAGAGAAGGAAGAGAGATTTCCCTTCCTTTCTCTAGTTTATCACGTTGTCACCAACAAGAAAACCATGTTTCATCAGAGCTTGGCCTTGCTCCCCCAGGTTTCAATCAAAATGGTTGTTGATGAAAACTCTTAAGTGAATTGTAGCTAGAGATACTGCAAACCCACTGCTCAGAGCTATGCCAGAATAACAGTAATGAAGATTCAGAGTTTCTCATTGATTCCTAGCTCTTGATTTCCCAACATATCCCACTGTTCTAGGTACAAAACCTACACCCCAAAATCCCCAAGCTTTAACCAATGTGCAGGATGCCAGGTAACACACGTTAATGTAATTAGCACAACAAAATCAGGAGAATTTGAGCATCTAAGGAATTAGTTTGGTGACTTCTCCATCCATTTATAATTATAAATCATGAAAGTGCAAGTGTGTACACGTGTCTAATCAACTCATGGCTGTCACACACTGCCCTTCTCCCTGTCCCCTCCCATTGCTGTGATCAGGCCTGATCCTTTCAGGCTCCTTGGTGCCTCTTCCCTTTGTAACTCTGTGAAGTTACTTACCCATGGGCCTGTGGTTAATCCTGGTGCCCACACTGGCTCCTTTGAGTCTGAAAGAACATTCAGGGAAATGAAACTGAAATAAAGGGAGTTTCTCATCCATCTGGAGACAGGGTGGGGGATGGAAGAGGCCACTGCTGGCTCCAAAAATCGGATTGTTCTTTATGACACAAGCCCCAAACCAGAGGTGTGGATGTAGAAGGGTCTTCCTTCAAATCTGCATGTCTGAGTTCCAGTGATTCACAGCTAAAGCTGTGGCTGCATTGTCTTGAATTCAGGGAAGGCTCCAGCGTAAAATCTCTGGCACAGGAAGTTCAGCTTCCTCTCCAGATTTCCTTCCTCCACCTCCTTATATGCAGAACAGCAGGGAACTCACTTTGGCCTTGCCAGTGCAAGTGAAACCCTGAGGACTGCAGAGCAGTTTGACTTTATGGCCAACACCTTCAGCTCAAGTGTTCAAGGGAGGCAGCACGGACCAGTGGTTCTTGGTGACAACACAATCCCAAAACACCCTCTTCCGCTGAGCTGTGTCTGGTACCTGCACATGAAGCTGCCCCCAGTCCCTCAGCAAACAAGGGTGACAAGCTTAGAGACATTCAAACCATTTCCACAGTCAAACTCTTATTGATGAGTGAGCATCAATCAAAGGCAGAAAATTGGACTTGTTCATGTAACTTTTGTACAATTAAAAAGTAAGAAAAACTGTGGAAAAGCAAGTTTGGATCCAGTCAATGCCTAAACTATCACTAATTACAACAGGCTAATTTCACTTTCTAGACTTTTATCTAGGCTTTGGTGTCCTTTAGAAACAGCCTGTTGGACTTCAGGCCAAGGGTCAGGCAGTTCAATTGCCCAGTTTGAGCCTCCAACTAAAACAGGAAAAATGTGAGCAGCATTACAGCTGGGAGTTGATGTGAAGTTTGCTGGGACAATGGCAATGTCTGAGCGTGGCACAGCGTTAAGAGCCCTGAGCTACGTCTGTAGGAAGAGGATCTGTGGATCTGTGTGCAGAGATCCTCCCCAGCATCCCAGGAGCAAAACGCCAGGGAGTGGGGCACTCACCAGGGCTGAAGTGAGGTATGGCAGGGCCCTGATGCAGCTCATGATGCTTCCAGTTCTGGAATCTGCCTGTGGGGCTCTGCTGCCCAATGTATTCCCTCCAGGAATTCTCTGGGGTGTAACCACCCCAGCAGGCTGTGCCTGCGGAGTGTGACTGAGCTCCTCCAGGCAGAGGTTATTCCGTGCCCAGCCCCTCTCCCGAACAGAACGTGCCATGCTGGGGAAGGGACAGAGGCAGCCCCTGCTCCGGTACCTTCAGAGCACAGCTGGAGCAGCCACCCACAGAGTGCAGAGAGGGGGGACAGCACCTGCACGGGCTGTTCTGGGCAGCGGGATGGGAACAGGACAGGCAGGGGGGAGCTCAGCTGCCCCCCAAGACCCCCCTCGCCTCTCAGAGCCAGACAGAAACACACAGAGCCGGCTCTGGCTGCGGCACAGGCTCAGCGAGTGCAGCAATAACCTCAGCAGCCCGTGCAGACAGAGCAGAACGCTGCCCTGGGCTCCTCTCTGCCAGCTCCCCCAGGTGACACGTGCCCCCAAGGTCCAGCCTCCCGCCGGGCGGCAGGAATGTCACCACGGGAAAGCGCAGACAGCGGTGTCACCTCAGCGCCACCGCGGGGGCTGGGCCGGGCGGCAGGAAGGGGTTAAACCCCACCAGTCACCCGCTATTCCTCGTACAAGAGAAAAGAGTCATTCGGGTTTCAGTCGCATCCAGATGCTCAAAGTGAGAGATTAATAAATAATAAATAGGAGTGGCATCAATTACAAATGCCAAAGGGGGGGATGATGTCTCTGGATGCATTTCTGCTGACTGGTGCACATTAGGAAACCACAGAGTGCTTTTAGCTTTGACTCCAACATTAATTTTGGCAGCGGAAAGAGGTTTTATTAAAAGTACTGAAAATGTCATTCATCGTTATTCGTATTACATTTGTTACAAGGATTTAAACCCCAATATGGAACTATGGGGAGAAGAAAAAAAAAAAATGAAATTGACTCATCTGATCATAAAAATAAATGGAACTCTAAACATGTTTTAAATAGTAAGAAGTACATTTGGGTATTATATTTCTAATACTGGAAGGTGGTACTGATATGAACGGGTTTTCATGCTTTGTTTTTTCTCGAAGGTGTTCTTTTTGAACCCCTTATAAACTAAATTATTGGTAGGTATGCCATGATGGTAGCCCATAATCCATAGGGGAAAAAACAAAAGCTGAAACGTAAAGAATTGAAACCATTCAATTATTATTATTAAATATAAAATTCAAAGGAGAATTTTAGGCCAAAGGAGGAAACACAACTATTCTTTGAGGTACTACCCAGTAATCTAAGAGGTTCAAAATCCTGCTGTAAGTCCATTTACTCAAAATTGTCTATTTTAGTCTATTTTAGTTAAGTGCTGAATAGTACATTGACAATGCTGGATCTTTTCTAGGATGTTCCCAAAGAGAAGTTAGTGAGGAATTTCAGTTACCTGCAGTCTAGGACCCCTATCCCGAAATCCAGATTTTTCTGCTGCAAATTCAAAATCTGCAAAATGAAAAAAAAATCTACTGGCACAACTGTGGCAAAAATCACAAAAGCCCCGTGGCCTCTCTGTTTTATGGGATTGGCACAACAAAACCAGAAATGGAAGAGCACAACTCCAGCCCAACACTGGGGCTCTGGTGCTGAGCTGTGGTTTATGTGAAATGGGCATTTCATGTTGCTCCCGGTGTAATGTAAAAGCTGATTTCCAGCTGTGGCAGTCCTTGAGTAAAAATGTCTTTAATCAAGCACCGTATCTCAACACACAACAATCAAGTAGATTTTATTCTCAGGTCTGAAACTGGATTGTTCAGATAGTGAAAAGTTAAAGATTTTTAGAGAACACTGGGGGTTTTTATGGGTTTTCTTCCCAGTTTTGTGTTTGTTCATGGTAATGTTATCATTGGGGAAAGGGGGGTGGTTTATGTTACTCTGAGTATTTATTTTTTAATGTATTTCTTGACTCTTTGGAACTTCTCAGTCCAAACTTGTTTGTGTTTTAGGGTTTATAAAAATATTTCCCATCAAAATTATTTCTTCAATAAATATTTTGGCTGGACTCAGCAAAAATATACATGTCGAGGGGCTTATTTTTTCCCACTATATGTAATTGTCTTTGTATAAAAACTAAATTTCACATGCTGTTTATTTACTAAAACATTCATTCAGCCTCTGAAAATCCAACTGTGTTGGCTGCTCGTGCTTTGTCACTTCTCTTGAGCAGTGGCTTGAGAGATGTTACACTTAATGTAAGTTTTGTTTTGCTGCTTGGAAAGGTGAATTTTATAGGCATGTTCTGTGTAACAGGGCGTCCCAAAGAAGGGATTCACAGAATTGCTGACAAATGCTTTGAGATTTGGGATATTTACTGCACCAGATCCCAGAGGTCACAAAAGTTCTCTTTTTTGTAAATTTAGAATCCAGCCCAGCCCCTTGCTAGAAGGACGTGAACTTTCACGGATAGAAGAATTGAGTTTGGCTGCAAGTTCTTTCATTCTCAGCAGCAACTGAACTGTGTTTTGCTTGGTCCCAGTACATTTTCCCAAATAAATACTTATTTTTGGAGTACAGGATGTAACCTGCTCGTTTTATTACCTACTGCAATTCAATTAATGCACACCTTCTCCCTCTCCTCTCTGGCAATTAGGCTTTGTTTGACTTCACATGGACTCTCCAAGGACAGCGGTACAATCCCCCTTGACCATCAATATTTTTGTTTTATAACTGCATCTTTGTTTTCTGCATTCTGCAATCTTGCAGCAGCACTGCAGTTCTCCTTCAGCTGCAGGTCGTGCTCTTTGAGAGAAGAGAAATGCTTGGGAACAGCTTCCCTACAACATCCACCTGTGCCCACTCTCCCAGACTGCTCTGCCAGGGGTGGAAAAAGGGGATGGAAGCTCCATGGGAATCTAACACACAGCAAGGTGAGCAAATTCTCTCCTGTCTTTGAAGGTTTTTTCAGACTTCACCACAGGTCTGGTGTGTCTGACATCATGGAAAGTTCAGTAGCTGGGCTCAATTCTCAGTGTAGATTCTAAACTCCCAGCATCTCCTGGGCCCCAGTTGTTTTTCTGTTTGTTGTTCAATGAACCCCTTGAGGAAAGTCCCTTTAAATGGGGAAATATGAGGCTTTAAATGGGGAAATATGAAGCTTGAAATCAGGAAATATGAGGCTTTAAGCTTTTGCTCAAACTGCTTGATCAGCATTCATGCCACCCAAATATCACCTACTTAAAGGAAGACCTGCCTGTGAGCAATTGGTTGGGTGTGTTTATAGATGTGTATAAACACAGTGCAGAAGCTGATTTCTAAGGTAATTATAACAATTCCCTTTGTTCTGTTCTATTATTTTCCAAGAGCAACAAAGGACTTCTAAAAGCCAAGCTACAGCTTGTAGGTTTAAAGGTACAGCAGAAATGTGAACTCCCAACAAATACCTGAGTACAAAGGAAAACCAGAGTAATCCCCACACATTGAAAAGAGCTCTGACACAATTCTGATTGTAGGAAAAAAAAAAAGCCCTCAAAGATATTCTTCTGGCTTTCTCAAGATGGATTTGTAGAAATAGAATGAAAAAAAGAGGAGAATTGGTGTTTGTTAAGTGCACAAGCATGCTCTGACCAAGCTTGAGACACCTGTTTATGTTTCAAGGTTGGAAGATGAAAAAACAGAAAAGTTCAGCACAGAGCTCTCCCAGCAGACTTTTGTGTTTTGTTGAACAAGCATCCACACAGATTACAAAATTCTGTATTTGTGTCACACTGTAGGATTGTTTCACAGTAGAAAATCAGGTGTTGACTGTGAGGAACAGTAGATGCAGGTTCAAGCAACCCAAACATTTCATCTCCCTTCTTTCCATACAGTGCTGGGTGTTGGTGGATAAATAATTTCTCATCATTCTGCATCAGCTTCCCATGTCTAAGACAACAGTATTGATATTTCTTTGGCTTTGGAAAATGCTTCAACTTCTGCCAAACATAGGGACCAGAAATAAATTTGTATTATTGTTGAAGTCAGAGAAACCTGTGACATTGATTTTTTTTAAATGGGTCCCAAGAGAACAGGAGCAAGGTTTTCCCTGGAAGTGAAAGCACCTCCAGCCATAATTTGTGAGAAAACAAGACTAGAATTTGTGAGGAAACAGGACTAGAGATAATGTCTTTTTAAGGACATGGATCTCAGTGTGTCCTGTTCCAATTCTGCCTGTGTTGAGGATGAAATATTCCAAGACAATCATGTAACAGACATGATTATAACATTCCCAGGAACACATCCAGGAGAGCTCTGGGCCTTCACAACTCTGCTGCTTTGCTTACACAGCAAAGGATTTTTCCAAAAAGATTTTGAAGTGACTTCCAAAGTCTCTCACCAATTCTGAACTGTCCTTGAACCCATTTCCCACACAGCCCGTCCTGATCCTCACCAAAGGGATTCAGGAACATCCTCCAGGAGTTTATCAGTTATAAACTCAGGTGGATGGACTTTCCTAATCCACACAAAGACTCTCAGAACCAGCTCCCCTTACCTTAAAACCTTGTCAATTATCTTCTCTGCAGACTAACACAGTTTTGCTAATTTTATGCCATGTTCTCAGAAGTGTTTAAAATAACTCTTTTGTTCCATAATAATAGGGAAACTGAAAGAAACTGTGAGAATGCAGAATGTAACTAAGGAGACTGAGCTACTCCTACTTTTTGCTCTGCCTGGCCCCACTGAGGATTTCTATTCAGTTTGCTTTTACTTATTTATTTTCTCTAATGAATGATCTTGATATTCTGCTACCTGGGTCCTTCCTCAGAAGGAAGCAGGGATGATTGTCATCCAATTGTTGGAGAAGTGGCAAATAACAGCAGGTTGGAAGAGCTCTGAATAAGGTTTTAAAAAATAAAACAATAGTAAAATAAAAAAAAACCAGTTCTGAATAGATCCAGGATTGAAGCACAGCTGAAGTTTAGACATTGTATAAGCTTCCTTTAATTTTGGTGCAACGTCAGGAGAAATGAGAGTTCTGCTTTGCTTTAGGGGCCAAATGGAGAACCTCAAACTGATTCAAAATCACATGAGTGTCTCCTTGGCTCTCTCCAGGGCTCACAGAATGCTCCCTGCAGCCATCAGAGGGTACAGAGGCACACACAGGGTGTTATGGACTGGGGAATGGTGTGCTTCTGCAACAGGAGGTGGGGTTTTGACTCAGGCTATTGAATACACTTACCTGAGGTTACAAAGGAGGTAAAACACAATTATTTATTACTTCAGCAGCATCCTTTTACCACCTGAGGAGCTTGGCAATTTTGAGAAGTGCTGATTTTAAAATGCATAATTTATACCTGTTTGGTGATGGTTTATTCTCTCAGAGACCAGGAGCATCTTGATTTACCGTAAGAACCAGGCAGTATTTTCACTCAGGTAACAACATGTAAATTTCGATTATAACAACGGTATTTGTGTGCAAAAAATAATTGCTTTAAGAAGTGAAACTGCCCCAAAGCTTCACCTAACTCAGGGTGTTCCCAACAAAGGGGTTAATGTCAGCTGATTGAGAAAAAGGTGCAAGAAGTTTTGAAATGGAGAACTGTGGAGCAACCTCTCTACAGAGAGGTTTTCTGTAGCTCTAACCCAGGACCAAAACTGCAACTTCAGAGTGGACTAACAAAAAAATATTAATTATTAATTATCTACACCAGATCTTCAAGTAGCCACAGGTATTTTCAGCTGGACTTTTAGTTATGAACAATATTTTTGCTGTGTATAGAAACAGATAAGCTTTTATCTGGTAAGTCCATTTGATTCTGGTGATTTGCACATTCACCCACTGAACAGTACAAACAAACCACGGCAGTTCACGGAGCTGTGTGAAAAATTAGGATTAAAAATGAAAAAGAAATTAAAAAAAAAAATGAAGATAATGCCTGTGCAGCAGCTTCCAGCCCAGGATTCTATGAGGACAGCAGAATAAACCACCTTGGTGCACAAAGCAATGGGAGATTCTTCAGCCAGGTTTTAAAATGCAGCAAAACTGATTTGTGCAGTGAGATTTACAACCCAAACCAAAGCTCAGCCAGCCCCACCTGGAACAACCATTTCCAGCCCTCAGGATCCCTCCCCACGCCAGCAGTGTCACTGTACACCCACCAAACTTCTCACTGGAGAAGAAGATACAATGAAGTCACTGGATCAGAAACAGGAACTATTGCAACAGTTGGATTTTTACAAAAGAATAGGTGTGGTGAAAGCACTGGCTGTGTGGAAATGTGCTGCAGACACTTCTGACTGAGCCAGGGTTCCTTACCCAAATTCCATGGATTTGAAGACATGGCAGAGCACAGACCTGTGGACAGAAATTCCCTTTAGCTCTCATGAAACAGAGAATGCATAAAAATTAGAATGCAAGGAAAAAATAAATAGAGGTTCCTAGAAGAGGATAAGATCTGAATGTGTATTTTATTAAAAAAAACCCAAATCATGTTTAGTTATTAGAATTGCACCACTGGTAAAAGCATGTAAGAGAAATCTAAGGAGGAAAAGCAGAATCTGTGTGGTAAGAATGTGCAGTGGGGAAAAAGCACACACTAGTTTATAATTGTATCATTTATAATTATGTAATTTATGATATAATTAATTCGCCCTGCAACTGTTCTAGTCCAATAACAAAATCTCAATGCAGTTATTTTCCCAAAGAAGCAAAATGTGATTTAGGATTTGCTATCAATCTCACAACGTCATTTTTGTTCATTACACAGATTTTTTTTTCTGTATGATCCTGTGCTGGCTGAAAATTTTCCACAAAATCTCATAAGACTGAGAAGTTTTCCTTTGTAAAACAAGGACTTTTCTTCTTTTTTTTTAATCCTTTATGTATAGTACCTTTTTTTTTGCCTCATGTATTAAGTGGTCATTCCACATAAATGGTGTATTCCCAACAGGATATTTTAATCCCTGCTAAGCCTGAAAGCAATCTCTAACTAAAAAACAATTAAAAATTAAAAAAAAAAACAAAAACAACCAAAACATGCAACTTGCCTACTATAAATCTCACTTAGATTTAATGACTAAAATATTGTGTGTGTCTGCTTTTGAAAATCTGTAGGCAACTTTGCAAATATCTAATCAACTTGTGGTGTTTCTTGAGCACTCAGATTTAATGAGTATTTTCCAGGTGGGGATGCTGGATGAATCTCTGGCCTCAAGAACACTGACATCCCCATCTGCAGACAATGTAATTCCACAGGTTTGAATAGGATTAACTCCTGTCCACATTTCAGGGCTGGAACAGAAATCTCCCCATGGTTGCTGGAAAGAGTATCAGCAATTTGGGACAGTAATTCAAGAATAATTTATTCTAATTCCAGTAATTTATTTTTTTTTTACTTTGTTATTCTCAAGGTGATGAATTAAAGCTTTAGTGCGTGGTAAAAGTTATTTAAAAACAAACATTTGATTATTATAAATCAAAGGCTTAACCACACCAGGATCTAATAGTTTTTCATAACAGACAATCTGAATAATAGCCAATCCCCTTTCCTCCAGTTTAACTGGCAAACCTGCTCTTTCTTTCACTAATTAAAGGTAACCACATCTCCCTTCAGAGAGCATGACAGAAGGAACACTTTGGTTTAAATTCTAGGGAAGCAAGAATCTAGTGGGGCAAGAGTTTGCAGAAAAAATATTGGCCTCTTTAACCTTTTTTGTTGTTGTTTTTTGTTGTGTTTTGCGGGGTCTTTTGTTTATTTTATTAGTGTGTTCATGCTGGGTAGGTTTGAATTGAAAATGGGTTACAATGCTGTGGCTTGTTTCACTTTTACTATAAACCTATTTTGGCTGCCAAGTAATCTCATCTTTTAGCAAGGTATAAACAAATACTGGGAAAAACCCCCAGATTTAGATCAGTGATAGGAGGAAAAGTGATGCAATACTGTATCTCTACTTACTCTTCACTATTAATTAGGGTTACAGTATAAGAGTTCTGGTGGGAAATGATTCCATTTTGGTAACGTCTCTCCTGCCTGGTTTACGTGAGGTCCCGTCTGCAAGACAGAAATTGCAATTTTTATGCTTCCTTATTATTTTTTTTTCTGCTTTCTCTTTCATGCAAACCCTTCTGGAGCAGTGATGGATGCCGCGAGGAGAAAATGCAAAGAACGCTCTGGAAATTTTGGCTGTGTGAGTACCTTTATAAGCAAAACTGGGGAAAAAACCCAAGTTCTAAGCTACAGAATTGTTACTTGTCAAGCTCCTGAGGGAATGATCACAGAATCACAGATTTGTTAGGGTTGGAAGGGCCCTCTGGAGATCACCCTGGCCAAGGCTGAGTCACCTGGAGCAGATGAAATGGGAACAGCTTCGAGGTGGGTTTGGGATGGCTCCACAAAGGGACACTCCGTGCCCTCCCTGCCACCCTCATGGAAAGAGGCTCTTCCTCATGCTGAGGAGTAACTTCTGGTTTGGTTTACGGTCATTGCTCCTCGTCTTGTGGCTGGGCACTGCTGAGGAGCCTGACACAATCCCCTAACACCCCTTGGCGGTATTTTTATTCATTAATGAGATCCCTCCTCAGTCTTCCCAGACTAACCAGGCCCAGCTCCGGCGGTCTCTCCTCACACGATGATATAAATGTATTTACTGCCTGCCAGCCTCTTGTGAGCAGCATTTTAAGGCCTGTGGCCTCCCTCCCGCCCTTTCCCGCTAGAGCAGCCCGGAGCGCTCCCACTTAACGCGGTGCGGAGGCTCTGCCTCTCCCAGCCCTGGGCTCAAACACCATTTGCGGGCTCATTTTGGTGCCTTTTTTGTCCCCATCCGGCTCTTTCAGCCCCGTTTTCGGCCTGCAGGGNCTCATTTTGGTGCCTTTTTTGTCCCCATCCGGCTCTTTCAGCCCCGTTTTCGGCCTGCAGGCCCCCAGCGCGCCGCCCGCCCTCGCCCTTTGTTCGCTGAGGGGAGGGAGCGAGCGCGGGCGCGCGGGCGGGA
>VXBN01008953.1:166084-200037 GCA_013397395.1 Sinosuthora webbiana
GGGTGTTTGCTACAATGGAAAGATGGGAGTTTTTTTCTCCTTGGAAATGCTGTTTGAAATGATTGCTTCGATGCCCAGCTTTTTATCGAGAGGATTTCAGCGTTATATATATATTTTTTTTTAATCTGTGCAAGGGGTATTGAACGTGTAGGATTTTTAATCCTACGGCTTTGGTAGGGAATGAAGATGTGTAAAAGCCTTGCATGTAAATATGAAAAAAGAGATGAGGCGTTTTATTAACCAAAAAAAAAAAAANAAAAAATAATCTTGTCCAGAAGAAAATCAGAATGATGTAGAGGTTGTTGTAAGATGTCAATTTATCATTCCCGGAGATGAACTGAAATTTTAACGAATGCGATATTTCATTATTCTCTAACAAAGTCATGGCTGGGACTCGTTTTAAAGCAGGCATCCTTTCTAGGATGTGCCGACTGCCACGTTATTATGCATTGTCTCCACAGGAGGAAATAGGAGGAAGGGACTGTAAATGTAAAGGCTTAAGTGATTATTGAAACAGCTTTTCTGAATAGTTGGCTCAACTTGGAGAGGTGATTTAAGACTGAAAAATTAAACGTTTTGCCGCTGTAGGGTTGTCTGCACCTAATCGTGAGAGATTTAGCCCATATTTTAAGCTGATCTGGGCACGAGGATGTGAATCGAGGCAAAACGCTGCCGATGTGTATGTGAAATACGCGTGAGGAAACGAAGATGATATGTTAATGCCTGAATCCCTCCCGAAATGTGGCAGATCGGAGTTTTATTTCTCTCCTTTGTGTGCTCGAGAAGGAGAAGGAGAAGGGGGTGATAATGGTGTGGTTGTTTTGGTGGCTGCAGATTAGCCGGGGTGTCTTGTTTGATTTTCTTTCTGCTGTGAATGAATGGATCTCTCTGTGCCTGGGCCCAGTAGCTGCAACAAGATGGCGTTTGCAGCAAGGCAGCTCTCATTTTTCAACTCCTCCTCACCCCGGCTTTGCCAAACTAGATCTTATTTCGTAATTGTGCTTTAGATTTACTTTCTCGTTCTCTTTGCTTTCTTCTCTTCTGTGGTGGTGAGGGGGGGGTAGGAGGAGCGTTTGGAAGATTGTTGAGAGAAATCTGTGGGGTTTTTTATGTTTTTTTTTTTTTCCCTTTAATTTTTGTGAGCTCCTCCAGATAGGAACTAGGTGGGAGGAGTAAATAGTTTTATTGAGATGTTCACATAGGCTCTTCAGTGAGCAGAGAGAGGGGGGTGACACAATTTTCGTTTTTACCTTGCAGTGCCTGCTTAGCACCCACCAAAAAACGTTGCTGGCTTTTGTTAAGCCTGTTGCTGAAAACCGGTTTTTATGGGTAGAGCTCGGGTGTCCAAAGGCTGCTGGGCCTTTGCTGGCCAGGTAATCACCAGATCAGAGCCTGGGCACACAGGTGGCTTTCTGTGGCACAAAGGAGTCTCCTGTCTGCTTCACGACACTCACCATTCGTGGAGGGTTTGAGGCTGCTGCTGACCCAGAATTGCTGCCATCCTCTGGATAACTGTTCTTTTAATGGGCGAGAATAAGAAATTAAACCAGCTCTGTGTCTGAGCAGTCTGTTTCAGAGCAGCATCACAAATTTCTGAAGCCTTTTTACGTGTGTGTTTTTAGTAATCTTTGGAGGAAAATGGACTTTTGATTTCTGTCTCTTGTGATATTTGACCATAGTGCCAAACTCCTTCACTTTGGTAGCCTAAATAAAATAGCTTGGTTAATATTTGATATACTGGACTCAGGCTTAAAACAATCCACTTCCCAGCAAGAAAAAAAAAATAAGAAATGCTTGTTATGTCTCCTGTATTCAAAGTGACCTCCAAACCTTTGATAGCATCAAACCTTTTAGTATTGTTTATCTATTACTTAATGTATAATCAGTTGTTTGTTAGTTTATTGTAGTAACCCAGCTGGAGCTGGTGCAGAAGGAAGCAGCAGAGCCCATTTTCAGATGAGGCTTTTGGTGCTGGTGTTTTTTTATTTAAAAAAAAAAAAAAAGATGATGAAATTAACTGAGTGCATTTTACTCCTCTGGTGTATCAAGAACATTTTTTTTTTTTAATTAAGAATACTGTCCAATAAACTGTTGGTTCCATTTGATGTTAATGTCCTGTTAAACCTGAAATTACTTGTGCATTTTTATTTTTTTTTTGTCACTACTACTTTGGCCTTTTAGTGAAAGGATCAGAAAGGAGCAGAGTGAAGTGAGATTCTCTTCTGGGTAAGATAAATTACATTTATCCTTGTTGAGTCCTTGCAGCTGCTAAGTCAGTACGTAGCAGGCATCCTAGCATGAAATCTTTGACAACATGGTAAATTAAAATTCCACAGGAAATCTTAGCAGAACAGTTTTTTTTTTTAAATCACCTCCGTGCCTCGTGGAAATGTGGAGCTGCTGTGTTTGGACTTAATGAGAATTCTTGTGTAAGTAATCAATGCAGCTTTGTATAATGAGGGAGTGGATGGAATTTTGGGTAGCATTATTCTTAATATCATCCCAGAAGAAACACTCCCACAGCTATTAAAAAAAAAAATTATAACTCAAACCATTAAACTAGTTCACTTAGAATAAAAAAACCCTTCAACTAATGCAATATCAAGGCCCTTTAATTCCAGCAGAAATACATACATTGTGTTTGTAGGATGGCTTTTCCTGAAATGAAGCAAGACGTTGGCTGCACTGTGTAACTTCCTGGTGCTTTGGAGGCTTCGATTTGCTCATGTGGAAAACAACCCAACTGCTGCTTCTTAAATAGTAACTTAGTGACGATTTCTCAATCCCTGTGCAACCAGATGCCAATTCATCTGAAACTTGGGTTGTTTTTGTAGATTCCTTACCAGGCCCTGGAGCTGTGGCTGGGGGATGTTAAGCAAGTTGTTGGGTTCAGCTGGTTTTGTAGTTCCTGCAATAAAAAACTGGAGTTGTCTGAGCCCCGCGAAAGCGGCGGTAGATTTGTCTCCTCCACGCCAGGCTCGCTCTCAGCTCATGTTCTGGGCACTGAATTGGATTAAATTCTTACTGTCCGTGGATTTTGGCTCTCAGCATTAGTGGCTTGGTAATTGATATTCTCAATTTTCATATCCAGTTTTAGCCATATGGCCCACGGTAACGTCTCGGCAATTGGCGTTCGGCGCGGCTCTGAGATGGGAAATTGGCCATCCCAGTTGTTGAATTCCCTGTAGGTGACTCGTCCTTGGAGTCTCTAATGCCTGTGCTCATGGCAGGATTTTACATGGGATCTTTTTCTTATATAGGATTTTACTGGTTATGTGGCCAAAAAAAAAAAAAAATAATAATAACCTTGAAAGCAGCTTGCTTGCATTAATGAGATGTTTCTTAAGCATGTGACCGAAGATAGAGTGGACATTTTTTTTTTGAAGGGAGTCTTTTGGTTGCTTCAAGTGCGGACTGAAAAGAATACATACTCCATTCAAAATGTTTCTTTTCTCCCCACTGATAAAGTTGGAACTAGTATTAGCCAAGGTCATGATAAAAAACCAAAAATCCCCTGAAGCCCCTATGTTTCTATTTAACATAGTGTCTCCATTTATTATTTCTTCCCAGGGTGTCCAGTGCGCTGGGGATTTTGTGAGTGTGGATTTGTTTTTCACCAAACACAACTATATGCAGAATCCATAGATGCTTGAGCCAACTGGTAGTTGAGCAGAGCATGAAGAGGTTTTGAAAAGCTTGGAGCTGGCTACGAGCTGTACCTTTACTCGAGAGGCCAAAATAATCAATGTAAATGACTGTGGAAGGCTTCCTAGTACAGAAATATGGACACTCCAAGATAGGTTTTGAGGCAGAATATTGCATTTTTATTAAAATAGTCAAGGGTTTCTGAGGAGAGAGAAAGGAGATGGTGAGCCTTGGAATAGAAATACACACTTAAAAAAAAAAAAATTGGTGAACATAAAAGTCAGATCTTCCTGGCCTCTGTTTTTAACAGCTGAACTTGTGAAATGAGTTCTTTGCATTCAATATCTTGTAAGAGTATTCATTTGTACTAAATCCAAATGAATTAATGTATGACTGTATTAACACTTGTCCACTGCATTTATTGGAGTGGAGCAGAACACGTTACCATTTGTTGGTCTCTTGGACTTCACTGGAATATTTCTGCCTGTCTGAAGGGTTGGAGTGTGCTGCTCACAGGGGGTGATGTTTGCCTTGCCCAGGATATTCTTAGAAATGCAGGAATTTTCTGTCTTGAACCCAGCTAAGGGAGTAAGGATGATATTCATGGTGCCATCTGGAAGCAGCCAAGATGTGGTGTGCCTTGCTATGTATATCTTACTCTCCCTTTTAGCAGGGCTGCTGGAATTAGATGCCTACATGGGATTTTTGGTTTTTTTTTTAATGTGTTAGCAAAAAAAAATTACTTTGTAAGGAGCCATGGAAATAATAACTTCTAAATTTTCCTCCAGGATTTTCAGTGCTGGTCTAAAGTAAGGACAGGTCCAGATGTCACACATTGACCTGGTTATTGATATTTGGGGGTGGGCACAGGAATAAGGCCTTGAGAAAGCAGTTTGAAAAGCAAATGTTGAAGGTATTGCTGGGTTTAAGTCTTGTTAAAATCCAATAAAGCAACTCCAGCAGGTTTAAAATTGGAATCCTTTGGAGGGTGTGGCAGACATTTTGAAGACCTGGCTTTGGGTTAATAAATCTGTTCCCTCTGTCAGATGTTGGGAATTAAGAATTGCTGAAATCAAGGGAAGAGCTACAGTTATTTCTGCATTTGATGGGGCTGAAGGGTTAAAATTTGATCTTCTGTGCTGTGTCTGTTTTGGAATCCTGATAATGGAAAAGGCAAAATGAGGCTGAAGAGCCTGAGGAAGGTGATCTGAGGGAGCTGAAAGGAGACTAGAAGGTAACTCTGGAATTGAAGGTGGTAAAGATGAGCTAAATCCTGGAGTTATTTCCATAGATTGTATTTAGGACTTGAGGAGGGAAAAAAATTAGTAGCATTTAATGCAGTGAAGGGAAAGAGGCTGATTAAAAACCTAGTTGCCATTTTAATGGGGAATGTAATTCATTCCTGCAAGTAGTTTGCCTGAGACTGCTTCATTAAAAATAAGTATATTAATTTGAGGAGGTAGAATATCAGCTTGTCAAATCACTGCAATTTCTAAAGGTTCTCTGTTTAGAAGAGAAATACATTCTAGATGTTATAAGAATTGAATTGTGTATAGTTAAATATTTTTTCCTGTATATTCCTACCTTGATCTGAAGGTTTGGCCACGTTTCATGCCAGTTATGTTTATCATGGTTTTTTTTTTTTTCAGATGAGAATATTTTTTGATGTCTTCTTGAAAACTGCAGTAATGCCTGCCAGCACTCCCCAAAAAAAGAAAATATTAATTATCTGTAATTAGATAGATTAGATAATTTTTTGTAGCTTTATGTAACGTGGTCCTATATTCAAAGCTATGTATAGATTTTTGTCACTATTTTAAGCTTGTTCTTCTTTTCCCCCAGCAAAGGGGAGAAAAAAAAAAAAGAAGTAAAACAAAAATACTTCTCTCTGGAAACTCAAAAGCTCCATCCAAACTCCTGCATGCTGTGTATGAAAGTAGGTTTAGGGAATATTTGATCAGTGCAGAGATCAGTGTTGATTTGCCTCATGCTCATTACTCAGAATCAGACTGCGTTGGGGATGAGGGAATAAATGAGAAATTTCAAGGCTTTCTGTGTGACTTTGAGGCAGGCAGCTGTGGGTGTTGGCCTTGCCTACAGGAAAGGGATGCCTTGTCTTCTGTTACAGTAACCTTAATTACAGCAGCTGATGGCAGTTGTTTTCTTTTCTGAAAGGAAAGAGAGTTCCTGCTGAGCTGTTACAGGTGAGCTGTTCCTTGTGCGCCCCTCGATTTTCTCTCTGCATTTCTGCCTTGGCTTAGATGGAGGGAACCATCTTAAAAGTCTCGTCAGGCACACGTGCTTTGTGTTTATCCTGCCATTTCAGGATTTACTCAAATCTGTCAATAAAGAGAGGTTATCTAAAATTACTTGCAAAAAAAAAAAAACCCACGAAGTTATTTGACAAGCTGAGTGGGTTTTGTTTTATTTTTGTGGAACGTTGAAATCTCCAGCGCTGATCTGCCAGAGGAATCTTCAGTCCTGTGCCTCAAAATTGGGAGTTTTGACTTCCACGGAGACAGAAATAAACATGGCCAGCGTTAATGGGGTGTTCCTTACTTGTCAGGACTTCCTCAGTGGCACATCTGTGCTAGCATGGGATGTTTTCCCACATTTCCTGAGGCTGGCTGGGCAGGATGTTGAGCTTACAGATGTTGGTGGAGGTCACATGTCCCGTCCAGATGTGCCCTGCAGGCTTGGGGGTGTCACTGCCCTTCTGGGACCTGTGGGAAATGTGGCTTTCTTTTTGGACCTGGAGAAATTAAATCTCTTCAGTCACACAAAACACTTTGTGTTCAGCCCAACCGTTTGGAGTTTTGTAGGTATTTGAGGGATTTACCGAAACAAACGAGGGGTAGGAGGTGGGTCAGAGCTCCAAGGCTAAAAGCATACAGGAGATGATATAAACGTGCCTTTTTTTTGTTGATGCAGAGATCTTAAAAGTCAGTGCTGTGTTACCTTCAGTAGTAAAATTTGTAAGGCCAGGCAGACATGTTCACTCTGTGGACAGCACTGCTCAGAAGTCCCTGAACTTACTTCTTAGTTTGAAATGTGTGCAGTACTGATGATTTCTAGCAAGTACTTCGTGGTGAAACCCAGTGCAGAAAGTCTGGTTTAGTCATATGTGTGAAGCTCTGTCGTGTTCAACTGGATGTAAATAATATTTGAGCTGATGCATCTTGGTTAACACCAGGTGCTTCAAGGTATGTGTTGAACACAGCCAATGCTTGAATCTTAAAATAAATAAGTAAACTTAGGTTTCAGTATCGAAAATATTTTAAAAAAAAGAGTCATAACTGCATAATACCAAATTTACTACGTTTTGTTTCCAGTAAATGACATAACAGAGCTAAACAGAGCAGGCCTACTCCTGCCTCAAGGTGCTGAGAAGAAATCTGTTCATGGTCCTCTTGTGTTTTATCATTCTGATTCCCAAAGCTCTGGGGGGTTTTGTTGTTTTTCAGGTAACCAAACAAACGTGTCAGGAGGTTGGTGTGGTCATTTTCTCTGTTTGCCTAGAAAAACGAACTAGATGTGATGGTGTGCTGAGATCTTTGGTGCTCGAAACGAGCTGATGCTGTCCTAAGGAAGGAGCTGTCTTTGTGGGAACATGTGTTTGATATTCCTGCTGCACGTCCCCTGTGGAGTGACAGGACCCTGAGGACAGACTCTGCTGTCTGTGTAACAAAGGTGGTGCTGGACAAAGATCAGGAATGGGCTGCTTGATGCTCGTGGCAGTTTAATTGTGCTGCAGGTTACCAAGTGCTGCATTTCACTGCAGCTGTCAGATGTGATCTGGCCAGGGCCTGGAAACTCCCTGTGCGAGTTCCCTGCTGAAAATGCCGTGTGGTGTTCACAGGAGATGGGACTGAACAGGGACCATTGGGTACATTTAAATCTTGATGAAATCCTGGGGGCTTCAGCAGGTGCCTGAGGTGTTGGGGAGGTGGGTTTCTGTGTGTGGAAACTCAAATATCGTGGACACTTTGGACAGAGAGGTCAAATTGCTTGGTTTGACTTCAGTTCTTCCTTTCTCCTCCTGCCCATGGACAGCAGATGAGGTTCAGCCTTTCAGGAAGTCCTGAAGTTGAGCATTTCAGGAAGTGCTCTGCTTTATCCACTGAGTCTCTCACTGCTGCTGTGGGCTGGGGGAGCCTGTGCAGAGCTTTCCTTGGGGCTGGGGGCTCTGGGCACAGCACTCAGGGCTGGGAGCACTCGGCAGCTCCACACAGGCTCGTCCACAGGGGCCGTGCTCAAGCTCCAGGGTCAG
Organism: Sinosuthora webbiana; assembly: GCA_013397395.1. NCBI lineage: Eukaryota > Metazoa > Chordata > Aves > Passeriformes > Sylviidae > Sinosuthora > Sinosuthora webbiana. The sequence continues at coordinate 174,000 of VXBN01008953.1, forward strand.
GGCAGAGCTTCAGCAGCTCCAGGGCTCAACCACCCTGCCTGTCTACTCTTTTGGCACCACTCTGCAGGTATTTTGTTCCATGAAATAGGTGAGATTATCTTCTGATGTTTTCAGTTTTGTCTTAGTTAATTCCCTGGCGTTACTTTATTTTTTTTCCTATTTATCGTGTTTTCCTCTATATTTTGATCACCTAACAAGATAGATACCATCTCCAGAAACACATCTGATACTTAAAGATGAATGCCAGAAGTTTTCAGAGAGTTAATGCAGCTCCTTTGGGAAGAGGAATGTCCAAGGGTGAAAGCAAGTATTTCCTGCTGTACCTTTGTGCTTTGTGCTGTGATCCTGGCCCTGGGCTGTGCTCAGCTATCAGCACTGTTGCCTCGTGTGTTCCCAAACACCACTTCTCACTCTAATGGATTCAAGGTCTCCTGTGTTACTGACTTTTCAGGCTCAGCCTTGCTTTTCTTGTTCTTCTGTACCTTATTTTGTACAAACAGTACATATCAAAAGACAGCAATTGGGAGAAATCAATGAGCTACTCAGGGCATAAATCATTGCTATCAAAGCCAGTGGAGCTGCTTGCACGTTGATTAAAGATGGGGCATGTTGATTTTTGGGGCTAGAGGACAAATTATAGCTCAGCCTATTTTGGGTGGAAATATTAGAGGAATACCATATTTTGATCTCTGCTGAGTATCTTTTTATCTGCTATATACATATAATATATTTTGTTGGTTTTTAAGGTCCACTGAAATGCTTGTCTTCAGCCTGGTGCTGGAAAGCAGCTGTTTTTCATGGTATAGCTCAACTTGTTCTGCCAGTGCTCTGTTAATCTCTTCCTGAAGATCCCTGCGCTGTTTGAACACTGAATTCTTATTTCAGTGAATTAAATGCATTCTGTTTGTTAGCTGGGGCTCGGATAAAGATCTTTTACATGGTTGTAAAGAATGAATATTTTGCTTTTAGCTGATCTCCGAGGCTTTGTACAGTCTGTGTAGCAGAAGCACAAAGGAGCAGATGGTTTGTTCCAAAGTCTCAACTCCCCTATTTTTGTTGGGGCAGATGTGACAGCAGCTGTGGTGAGAAGGTAGTTATCAACTCAGGTCCAGCCTGCCTCCAAGATGAGGTTACTTTTCTTGCTTGTGTTGGATTTATTCTTCTTATTATTTTTGGTTTCTAAAAGCTTAATACAGTAAAAGCTTGCTTGCATTCTCTGAGGCAGAGCAGGGAGAAGAATCCCTGGTTTGTGAGGAGCTCTCTCAGGATTTGATCCTGACAGCAAAAGGCATTTAAGGGTGGAACCCTTGATCCGTGTGGAGGAGCACAATTGAGGTTTGCTAGTCCATATTCCATGGGGCTGCTCCTGGAAACACAATGTGTTTCTCATTAGTGTTCCTCATTAGTGTTCCAGGGCCTTGGAGCAGTGAGACACGGCAGCATGTGAGTTCTCAGCCCGGTGCTCCCATCAGGGAAATGCTTTTCCAAAGCAAAGCTGACCATAAACACTTTAGATCTGTAAATGTCTCCCTTAGATCAGGAGTGGGAACACACCAATTGGATTGGCTCTCCGTTCCTTGCTTTTTAATGGTTTTACTTTTAAGGATGTGGAAGGTAAGGGTTGCTAAGTGTGGCTTTCTGGAAGTTGGTTGTGTTTTTTAAAAGGGTGTAGACAGGAAGCAGTTGATTCTCCTTTGACTCAGTTGACTCTTTATTAGCTGGCATATGTAGAACGAAATGGATGATTCAGCTCCTGTTGATAAAATAGCGGAGCAGAAATTTATGGAAATACAAAATACAATAACAGGGATTTCTGCTGATTTTCTGTGCTTATGCAGGCACAGAGTCTTGCTGATTTATTTCTCGTGTTAGTATTTTTCATGTCTATTTCCCTATTTTAGCTTCTGGGTTTTTGTTGTTGTTGTAAATAAGTGATCACATAACCCATTTCCTCCTTTAATGCAATAAATATTGTAGTGAAGATCTTAATGTACCTGCTGATGTCACGCTGATGGTAATATCAGAACCAGCACATGATGTTTAACGAGGTGAAGATCATTCCAAGACAGATGTGTTGGCAAGCAGAGCTGAGAGAAATCCCATCCAGGCTTTTGGAACCTCCTTGTTCTCTCACACTTTAATCCCTGACAGGGCAGCTGATCCACTTGATGGATTTCATTGTAATCTGCAGGATTTTGGTAACAGGAGGTGCCTCTGCCAGGTTTTGCATCTCCCCATCCATCCATTGATTTATTTATTTGCCTGGGAATTCAGTGCAGTGTGAGCCACTCACACGCTGGGCTCTCCTCAGCCCCCACTGGGAAATATTTGGGGAGAGCTTGAGCAGAACATCACCTCAATGGAGAAATCCATCCATCTTTGTGAGGACTTCTGAGCATTTCTAAATCACAGAAAATGAACTGAAGACTGCTTGAAAATTGGCTTACCCAGAAGTGACTTGTAAAAGACAATATTAGGATACTTAAGGGGAATTCTCAAGAATTACGTTTCTTAATAGGATTGCAATTTACCATAAGCATGTTCTTAAAGTGTGGATTAAAAACTTACTTTGATACCTGAATAAACACGGTTTGAACGTTGGCTTCCATTAAAAAGAAGCAAGTGTATGAATTCAGACGTGCAAAGTGTTTTTCATTTGCTGTGTAATGATTCTGTCACGCTGGGACACTGTGAGCTCCTCCAGCTGTGTGCTTCCATCTCTGCCTTCCAGGAGAAAATGTTCTCTGGATTGTGAACTGCCCCAAAACCTATAGATTCAGCTTGATAGACACGAGAGATCACACATTTTATCAAAAGAGAATACCCTGATAGCGTGCCATTACTTGGTAATATCCCAGGAATATTGCAGTCTTGCTTTAATTATTAATTATTAAAGGCAGACTGCAATATTCCTGTGCTCTGCCCTGCTTAGGTAAACACAGCTTCTGGTGGCTTTGCAAATGAAGGGAAAATAATCAGTAAAAAGTGGAGGTTCATGATAAAAGAGTTGAAGGAAGCAACGAAAGGTGACAGTTGAGGTAGGAAAGTAAGAAACAACCTTTCAGTTACTGTAAGGCTCTGCAGATGGAAGCATCTGGTAATAAATGCTTAGTCATTTCTCTGTTGGTTAATTAATAGTAATATATTCTCCTTCAGTGCTGCCCGTGGTTTGTTGGTCAGGCTGGTAGTAGGTGACAGCAAAATTGGGTTTGGACAAGGGGATGCTTTAGGAAGTGACAATTTTCAGTGACTTTTTTTTTGATAAATGTAGCTAGACATTTATTCATAAGCAGATTTTAAGTTTTTGCTTACTCTGGCCTTGGGGTGTTTTTACATTCTTTTAAAATGGTAAGATCAGGAAAGAAGACAATGAAAAACATCACTGACTGGTTGGATAAAATTGATGAGGTTATCTATAAATGTGTTGCTCTTCAGAAGGACTAACTGCATGGAGAAATTAGAATAAAACCTAGAATATTGGCTTCTTGGGATGTAATAAATAGAAGTGTGTTGAAAACTTACACTAAATAGCAGTAATTTTTGTTATTAAAACAAGTTAAGTTTCCATGTCTGCTTCTTATCAGGAAGTGTAAAAATGTTCTTAAATGGGAATTTCTTTGAGAGGAAGACAGAGGAGAAGAGATGTAGTTAGGAAATGTTGGAGCTTGGGTCACTAAAGCACCAAGAGTTATTAATATTCCTGAACTACTTCAAAGATCTCTTAAGACTCTTCTTTTTTAAAAAAGTGTTATTTTAAGAATTTAGCTTTAGGCATCTGTTAAACTTGGTAATATCAGTTCTTTTTAGATTTTACAGAAATTCTCTGCTGTACCTAGAATATTAAAATGATTTTTTTTCCCCCCCAATAACGCACACGGCTTCCAGATGCATTTAGAAAGGATTAACCAAGCGACCTGTTCCAGTGCAGATTTTTATGCTTAAATATTCCATCAGTATGATTTCTTTTTTTTAAATGTAGGTCGTGGGATTAGCATCAGGAAATGTGAGTATTTTGGCAACGTGGGGTTGCAGGAGTTTGTGCAGAGGTGGTGGCAGGAGGAGACACAGGCCACTCCACATCAGAGCTGGGCATTGCACTCCTGTGTCCTGCCATGATCTTTGCATTGTTAGCCTTCTGCTCTTTGGAGAAAACATCTAAAAAGTCGATTTTTTTTCGAGTCCTCGTTAAGCAGAGGGAGGGCTGACTCCTTGGAAGGTGGAGGCAGGCAGGCAGGAGCTGATGGTTTATGCATGAGGAGCATTTTGGTGACTTTCAGGAGGTGTTGTGTTGTGTTACCGTGGGGTAACAACCTCGGGCATGTCGAGGGATCTGAACGTTGAAGTTTGAACTTTTCTGGTGAATTATTCATGTTCTGTGGCAGTTTTGGAGGAGACAAAAATGCACTGTCCCTCTGAGACAGTGGTTCCAATTTGGGACTTGGGATGTGAAAGTGCCTTGCTTCATTTGGGTTTTTGTAAGGTCTTTCAAGGTTTCCAGATTTGTTCATGTTTTGTTTCTTCCCTCAATTTTCTGAAATAAATCTTAATTTTTTTTTTTTTTTGTGAATAATGGCAGCTCTTCATGGTGGCTGGGTTTGTTCTGGGTTTTTTGTTATTTTCATGGGGGGTTTGGATTCTGAAGTGCCAGATTGCAGCAGTGAATTGTGAATTGCCTCACTGAGGGCACTTGGGTGGATTGGAGGCTGTTCCACGCGGGTCTGTTCTGCCTGGATTTCCCTGTAGGATGTGCTGTTCTGTGTCAGTGAGTTACAGGATGAAGGAAAGTTGCCAGGACTTTGCAAGGACCCTCAAACTGACCTTTATTCTTCAGCCAGGAATTTTCCTGTGTTCTGTGCAGCGAGGAGAATTTTTTCTTTTTATTCCTACCATGGTCTTGTAGATCCACTGAGCTGAGTAGAAAAACCGCACGAGTTTCTTCAGGAGGAAAACATTTCTAGAGTTCTCCTTGAAACAAAACACACCAAACCTCTAAAACTCCCCAACATCAGTGACTCCAGCAATGGAACCAGTCATTCCATATCGAGCCATAGGTAATAGTGGAAGCACTGATGAAATCAGGTTGTTGAGCTGCAGCTATTTTTAGCTTGTGTAATTACCATTTTACTCACACACTGCATGGAAAATGGAAATCCGTGAGCTCTCCAGCCCAGCCAACGTGGCTGCTGCAAAGATGAGCATTAAAAAAAAACCCCTGATGGACCTGATGCTTGTTTTGTGTGTGTGCTTCCCACTAATCTATGGATTAAAAAAAAAAAAAAAATGTCTCCTGAGCGCAGCCACTGCTTCAGCTGGGAACTTGGCAATTCTTCAGCACGAGAAGCAGCCAATACCTCCCACAGAAACGTTCAGCTGTGCTGGCCTTGCACCACACGAGTGCTTTCAGGAAGTTTTCGAAGGAGTTGTACAAACCTCCCGTTGTCCTCAGCAGGGTGAGCTCTTCCCCAAACCTGTCGGGAAGGCGCTGCTGGCTTCTCAAAGTTGGGGTGAGCTTGGAAATTACAGCCGTGGCACGATGGTTCCCCCCAGAAAGGAGACTTTAAATAAAGGAGGAGTTGTCATCCTTGTGCTCCAGCCTTGTTTAGATTTATGAATTTGTGATTTGTTATTTTATGCCTCTCTAGGTTGTGCTTCAAAGCTGCCCTTGGAGGAGGGGACAGCGAAGATTTGGCTTTTCTGGATTCCAGCTCTGCACTCCCCAGGGAAAAGCCTGAGCTGGAATTAACTCCTGGAGGGGCACATGCAGATTCCCAAAAACATCCTTTGAGCCTCCAGCTGTCTGCTGCAGCACTTAGTGCTGATGGTTGGGACCGAGTCATTAAACTGAGGATGGGCTTTAGTTGGGATTTTTTTTTTTTGTATTTAGAACGATCTCGAAAGCCTAAATTCGAGACTTAATTACTGTTGCCTGGTGGCACATTGGAATTTCACGATGCTGGCAGCCATTTGGCAAGGTGGTGGATAATCTCTTGGGCATCTAGCTGCTGTTGTGTGATAATAATCAGCCATGTAGGCTGTAAGAAATGATTTTAATAAACAAACTCGCAATTGCTGCTTTCACAGCCACTCTCTCTGCCTCGTAGGTGATCTGTTACAGCGGGGATGGTGTTGGGTACCTGAGCAGGAGCTGAGGTAGGAACTGCCTGGCTCCATCAGCCATCCCTGCTGGCTCAGGGGGGCAGAGCAGCAGAGTACCTTCACTGGAAATTGCTGGGTTAGCTAATAGTAGCACTGAGGTTTGCTAGTAGGTTTTTTGGATGGTTTGAGAGGGATTTTTTGGTTTTTTCTTCCCCTCTAGTGAAGTTATTTTTGTGTGAGTGCCTTGAGTAGAACGACTCTCTGGGCCACTCCTGCAGGAGGATGTGTTATGCAAGGCATTTTTAAGATTCACGTGGTGTCATGGTCACGAAAATCAGTTTTTACTAGTGTTGGTTGAGGTCCATGTTAAAGTGTGTTGATAAAGGCACTGAAATACCTGTGTATCCATTGATTACATCCCCCACTGGACACATCTCTGAGCTTCTCCATGTTCTGACAGCAGGGACACCTGCTGGGAGTCCTGGGCAAGATCCTCAGTGTCTTCTCTGATGCCTGGCCCCACATCACTGTGCATGAATTGTGTGTTTTAAATACCAGGAGGCCTTTACAGCAGGTCAGGTATCAGCCTTGGCATCTAGTCAGTGTGTGTGTGAAGCAGCCTTGAGAAAGTTGGAATTAACATCCAGAATATTTGAGGTTTAAGTCTCTCATTGAATCCATGGGTCGAGGAAAATGTGTTTTTGTGGTTAATGGCTCTGGAGAGGGGACAGTGAATGTGTTTCATCTGCTTTGGAAGTTGGTTCATTTTGGAGGGTTGGTCAGATTTCTTATGATGTTAAAATATTTCCATAAAATGCTTTCCATACTCTTCCAAGTCCTTTTTCTTCCTTTTCTTCCCTGCTTTCCCCAGCCTCATGAAAAAAGTTGTGTCTCCTGCAGAAACCTTCACATGGAAACTTGTACCTGGAATATGCTGGAGCTGAGATGAATTTTTAGGCTGGGTTGTCAGCTCAGAGTAACTGCTCCAGTATCTGTAAAGAAAAAAGACACTGAGCTGGCAGCACTTATTGAGGGAAGCTTTACCCAGAAATGATGAAGCTTTTTTTGACTTGTGGAGTGACTTTACCCTTTTTTAGCCCAAACGGCCGGGCTGGCTGTTCCCTCGGAGCAGGAGGCTGTGGGGACACTGGGAACACCAGCCCTGCGTGGGGCTGGTCCTGCTCCAGCTGCTTTGGTGTGATGGTTTAACCACTTGAGCCACGCTCTGAGTGTTCTGTGGAACTTTCTGTTCTCTGCAGTTTCTGAAAGGGCAGTTTTTGGTGTCGAGGGCCTGCAGCTCTGGGCTCAGCAGGGCTGGCAGGGCAGCGTGTGGAGCTCCTCACCACAACTCAGCGCTGAGCCGCTGCTGCGGCGCAGGGAATGAACTGGCCTCTAATTTTCATGTTGCTTTTACCAGGCTACATTTTTAGCTAAAAATGGAAGCTTGTGGCAATGCAGATTTTTTTTTTTTTTTTTTTTTTTTTTTTTCATGAGTAGCTTGTCTGCTTTTGTCCTTAAATGAGCTCCGTGTTTAAGGTAGAATTGAAAATATCTCCGTTGCCAGGACGGCGTTCTGTGAGAATCCCAGGGTGCTTTCAGCATCCTCAAGTGGAAACTTAACCCTTGGAAAAATCAACTTTTGTGGAAAAGTTTGCTGTTATGCTTCCTTTTCTTTCAGGCAGGTTAAAAAGTGGCTTGTTTGTTTGTTTTGTTTTTGTTTTTCTTTTTTTGCAGAAGGCGTATGAAATGTGCAGCACCTCTCCTGCATTAATGAGGGTGCAGCACAGGACAGTAATGGTGTGTGTCTTGGCCTTTGCTGTTGTGTATTCTGTGTGCTCTTAGTGTGCCAGCATAAATTTACTTGTTGACATTTCAGGTGATCCTTTCAGAATTTCATTAGATTTCGTTATCTCTGTAGCAGGGGCAATTTTTTTTCCTGTCAAGACTTCTGAAAGTTGACTGGAGTCGCTGTTTTCAGAACTTGGAATGGTCCTGTCATGTTTTTGTGTCTGGGGGGGGTTTGGAGTTTGGCCTCTAAGTGTGAGTTCCCGTTTCGTGTCCCAAAGTGTGTTGTTCTGGCAGTAATAAACAAAACTGCTTACACTGCGATGGTTTCATAATCACAGCATTAAAATGTTTATCTATAAATGAGCTTGGGTGAGGATGATCCATATCCTAAGTAGCTTAACCTCCATCCCAGACACTGAAGTGGTTTGTAGATTCTCCAGCTGGTAGTGAACTGTAAAATCAGAAACAGGCGTTTAATGTGAGATTTCAGGTGAAAGTGTGTGCAGTTTGAGGCTGGCTCTCTGACTGAAGGTCATTTTGCTTCAGCACCTTCTTGCTTTGTGCTCAGAATAATCTCCCCTGTCCTGTCACAGCAGCTTTGAACACTGAGGGGTTCCAGCTCTTGTCTTGGTGTGTGTGACAGAGCCACATCCCGAGGTTTGGGATGTGGATGTGGCTGTCAGTGTTTTCACATCTTGGGGTGGACTAAAACAATGCTTTGTGCTGCCAGGGGGGAAAAAAACTGCTCCAAAATCTCTTACATTTCCCCCCTTGCTGCAAGGCCAGTGCAGAGTGTGTGAGTTCCATCAATTACTTTGGTACTTTCTGGTGTCATTAGTGATTTGAAGTTGTAACTCTTCTAGAAGAGTGCAGTGCTCTCACTTGAGCTCGTTAGTAGGAGGTTTATATAACTTCTGATAAAATAGATATCATGATATTTAACTGTGCTTAGAAGGCAAACGCAGCTCAGGGACGGGATTGAGCAGAAATAATTGCAGCGTGTTAAAAATGCTGATTTGGGGTGGGGAGTGCACTTTGGAGTGCAGGGAAAATTGTGTGAGTGAGGCTGTGTTTTCTTCTAATCCTAAATTCTGTAACAGCGTGGACTTCTCTGTCACTGGGGCAGGAGAATGAGCTCAGGGTTGCCAGAGGTTTTTGGGAAAAGGTCAAAAGGAGCTTCTTGACACGAAATCCGTCGTTTGGTTGTGGTGCAGTTAATGAAACTGTGCCCATTTCCTTCCTGAAGGCAGGACAGCTGGTCAATGCAGCTCACACAAATAGTTTGCACTTTGATATTACTTTAATTTATGTCAGGTTTGTTGAGAAATTGATGCTTTTTTTGTGATAATTGCATTAATTGTGGTTTTGGTGTCTTTTTTTTTTTTTTTTTCCTTTCCAGAATTTACATGTTTGTTAGCAGAAGTTGGCTTTCCACTGTAGTGAGAGAAAATGTAAGTAGAGAAAAAAGATGATTTTTTTTTCCCCTAGTCCTCGAGAAACATCCTATTTTTAAATAAACGGTTAATTCAGATTTTTTTGGCTGTTAATCTGTGCGAGCCAGTTTTCTCCTTTAGCATGTGTATTCCTGTGTCAACAGGAAGGATTCTAAAATGGCCAGAAGAGCTGCTAAATTATAGATGTTAGTGCCTGCCTTCTGTCAGAGAGGGAGCTGGCAAAGCAGAGGGAGACCACAGATGAAACTGTTTCATCTCAGTGGGGCAGGGAACTGTAATAAATAAAATGATGAGAACAGTCATTCTCTCCTGAATGAAAAATTACTTCTCCCCCATGTTTGACAAAAGAAGGCCAAATTCCTTTTGAGCAAAGTGGCTCTTGTCAGAACGTTCTTTTTCCGTGTGTCAGTATTATTTAAACAGAACCTAAAAGTTTCGGGGTTTATATTCTGTGTAATTGTAATTATTACTATTGTTCTTGGAGCAGTAAAATCTTCATTACCTTGCAGGCTTTAGCTTGAGTGTCTGTGAGGAGCATTGCTGGTTGGCCAAGTATTTGCTGAGTTCAATCTAATCCTTTAAATTACTGAATATTTACCTGTTTTTCAAAAGGCAAGTAACAGGCTTTATTCCCCTGCCCATATCTCCTTCTGGATCCAAGGGGACCCTGAATTTTTCTGTTCAGTTTTTGTTTCCATAAATTGAGAGAGAGAACACCTCAAATCTGTTCCCCGAGCAATTCTGATCTCGCTGCCTTTCCCACTGAACAAAAAAGAAACAAGAAACCCATCCCTGCTCCTGAGAACAAAAAAGAGCCCTCAGCTTTTCCCAGGCAGCCTGACGTCAGCTCACTGTAACTCCCAGTGACTTGTGGATAATTCCTTTGTCATTGTGAGAACGTCCAAGCTGCTGTGCACGTTGCTAATAGGATTTGGGGGGTATCTGCTAGATTAGCACAGCTTCATTTAATCAGATGACCTGCCCTGGGACTGTCTGCTGGCAGCTCCTTGTTGAGGCTGCGAAGTTTGGGCTCTGCTCTTGAAAATGGTTTTTGGTTTTTTTTTTTGCTGCTTTTCATCCATGTTGGGTATTGGCAGGAAAGAGGTTGAGGGAAACAAATGTCAGACGAGCCTGTTCATGGGAGAAAAGGGATTTGCTAAAACCTCCTTAGAAAATCGCCGTGCCTGAGGAAAAGACGAACAATTTAGCTTGAAACCCTCGGTGTTACCAGACTGTGCAGCCACAGTGGCTTGGTGGGATTGTGTTAGGCTTTGGTTGTAGTAATATCTGCTAAAAATACCTTGTGGCAAGCAAAGTTTGACCAGCAAGGGGTAGAAATTCTAAATGTTTGACTTAATGATAGCTGTGATTTCAAATGTGGGGTTTTTTGGTTTTTTTTTTTTTTTTCCTTTTAATCTGTGAAGATTATTCTCAGGACAGAGAGAGGGTGGAAGGCTCCATCCTGTTTTTTTTTAATAGGAATGGTGTAAGGAAATGAAAAAGTTTATGTCATTGCTGTTGCCAGCAGAATTTCAGGGAGGAATAATATTTAACAGAGGAAGATATGTTTGGATGGGTTGTATTCAGCTCTCAAGCATCAGTTTACAAATAAATGTCAGGGTATTAATGATACCTTGGTTTCAGTACCTGGATTTAATTGGATAAACAGTTTGAGCTGTGGAAAGGACACTGGAGTTGTCACAATGAAATGAGTCCATTTTGAGTTCTTCCTCAGCCTTTGGATTTTTGTCTCTTGTTTTCTGAGCAGTGAGTGAATAATTCTTATTCTTTAAATAAGAACTAGTCCAGTGGACCCTGAGTGTATCTCCATTTGCAGGAAGCACATGGAATTTCTGTAAAAGGCTTCCTGCAGTTTAAAAAATTGGTGCAAAGCTGTTGGACACACAACTGGCTGGCCATACCTAACCCTCCTCTTACACAGGAATACAGCTCATGTTAGAGAGAGTTAGAGGAAAGCAAACCCTGAGCTGTTCCTTGGACATAAATGATGTGATAAATCCTTCTGACACAGCTGAATGCTGAAGTTTTGTTGTATGTAACAAATCAGGCAAAGCCAGCCAAGACAGATTTTCCTGTGTGGGAAACAGAGGGACAAAGTGACTCTTCCATGGGTGCCTTGGCAGAAGAGATGGGAGGACTTGGGTCATCTGCAGGAGTGGGGGAGAGTGAAGTGCACAGATTGTTACCCAGCAAGAGGAGAATTACCCACAAGGTGTACTGGTCAACAGGATTAGGGGAAATAAGCTTACACCAGAGACACTTAAGCACTTCAGCCCTTGGAAAGGTCTTGAGGGGGTTGAGGAAAGTGAATGTGTTATTGCTGAGGAGCTGCCTTCAGGGACACACTCAGGTATTCCAGAGAAGGTGAGGTAAGAGGGAGCCTGGCTCCTGCCTGTTTCTGCACTGCTCTGGGGATGATGTGGGGAAAAGGAGTGTGCAACTTGAGGAGTGACTTGTTTTTTCTTGAGGTTTGCTTGATTTGGAAATGCAGCCCAGGAACAGGATCATCATCCACATCAAGCTTACAGATTCTTCTAGAAACCTTCCTATAAAATGGGGTTAAAGGCCTTTAGAACATGCCAAGAAATTAAAATTTATTACTTCAATTGTGCTTGTTTGTGATGAGCAGAGCAGAGACTGAGATGATCCTTATCTGTAATATAAATAAATCCATATAAAATTTCCCCTCTATTTTTTCCCCATGCATTCTTCTGACCTTACCTGATGTCCTTAGTCTTTTAAAGATACTTTTTTTAATACAAGACCAGTAAGCTCTGATTTACAGTATGGCTAAAAAGGATACAGGAGGCTGGAACCCTTTTTTTCCTGCCACAAATCTCATCTTCCTACCATAAATTCAATTGTCTAAAACTTAGTATAAAAGAAATAGTGGAAGAGCCAAGCTGGTTTGCTGTTTGTCCCAATAAATTTTCCAGTTTGCTTCAGAGAACTCCTATATTTTAATGCCCTTGGCTGCTGTAGGGTTGTCATTTCCTGAGTGAGTTCAGTCGTGTTGGCAGGAATTAGCACTTCCTGTTGATGTTGAAACAACAAAGACTACAAAGAGAATGTGGAAATGTGCTTTAAACAATTCCTATGGATGCTGACAGAAAGGCAGGTCAGGGTTTGGAGCTGGCTTGGAATGCACAGGGGCTAAGTTGGAATTCTCAAAGTGGATCCATCTTCAAGGTGGGAACTTAGATGGATTCAAGATGGGAAAATGAAATTTAGGAATGTGACTTTTTTTCCTAGGAGAAGGGTTCATCTCCTTAGGCCTCTCCCTGTTCCATGCAAAGAAGCTTTTGTTTCATTTAAATGCAAGAGAATTCTCTCTCTCTCCCAGTGCACAAATTCTGCAGAAAGAACTGGGTGCTATTTTAAGGAGAGCATATCTGCTCTGACTGACGTGAGATTATTCCTCCTATTGTATTTTTAAATAAAGCTGCATGTAAAATCCTCAGTGTCGTTGCTTGTACCTGCAGCTGGAATTCTTGGTGTCCTGAGCCTTTATTGCAGGCTCAGATCAGTGAGTTGCTGTGTGACCTTGGGCAGAACATGAAAAGATTTGGCATTTCTTGCTCTGGAATAGGAATGATACCATCTCTAAATTCTCTGTCTGGGGTGGTCAGTATTTGCTTAGTAGGAAATGGGCTTATATATTAACTTAGAGGATGGCAGGACTGGGTATGAAGAGGCAGAAAGATCTGAAAAATTGCAGTTTATTCTTAAATTAACTCCTTTCTGACAAGAGCAGTGTGTTAGTGTTGCACCAGGTTGTGTGAGCAGCCCAGGGGCTGCAGACATGCTCAAAATTCAAACTGATCCAGCCCAGAGTGTTTGTCTGAGATGGGGAATGAACAAAACATCTTGAGAGACAAAAGAGCATTCAGGAGAAAAGCAGGATAATCAAACACTCGGGATGGGTTTTGTCTTAGCTGGATTTTTGGGCTGAGCTGAGCAAGCAATCTTAAAGGGGCTTAGAGATGACCCTGGAAGCAGAAGAGAGAAGGAAGAGAGGCAGTTTCACAGTGAAGTGAAAGGGCCTTGAAGTTGTGTGAGTGGAGGTTTTGGGAGGGAAGCCAACTGAAATTCCTTTTCTAAGATACTGTGGGTTTCAGAGAAGAGGGAAAAAAAAATGGTAAATGATGCTATGACAAGATCTGGCATCTGTTCCTAGAGGTTTTCAGTTTGGAATAACTACTCTGGAGAGAGCTTCAGCCTAAGTCTGGTTATGGGGGATAGAAATATTTAGGGAATATTCAAGTCTAAACTATTTTGAAGCTTCTTTTTTAACAGTGATGTTTGCTCTACTGCTCTAATTTACCTTGACAGTCTGGTTTTTTTTCTCTGTTACTGTGACTGCATAAAAATTTGGAAATTATCCTCATCTTTCTCCTTGGGAAGGGCTTTAAGAGGAAAACAAACCCCACATGCTTGCAAAGATAAATAAGCTGATTAAATCTTAACAGAATAATAGGCAAAGCTGCTAGCAAAGCATATCCTTTATTTAATAGTAAAGGGTCAATTCTGGTTAATAAAATGTTCTAAAATCACACTATCAGTGTTAATTTATAAACTCCAGGTGTTCTGTGTAGTATTTGAAATTGGAACCAATTATCTTGTTCTGCAATAAAAGATAAAATTCATCAGCATGTTTCTGCAGCATCTTCCATTGCTGTCAAGCTGCAGAGATTTTTAAAACAAAAAAAAAAATTTAGGAGCAGCTGAGTTGGAGATGGGGAATGCTGGAAAAAATGCCAACAAGTATCTTTCTGGAGCAGAGACTTTTAAAGATAAGTTGTACATTTTCATGGGAATTATCCATATGATTGTGATATTGGGAAACAGCCCAATAGTTGAGCAACTCTATAGGCAAAAGTTGAGGTTGTTTGAGTGGTTGGGATGTTTCATAGAGCCTCTGTCGTGCTGGCTCTGTAAAATATTTGTAATTTGGTGCCTGTGGATACTGGGAAAACAGAGGCTGAGAGGGGAAAAGTGTCTGATGGCTGTGGTTTCTCAGACTCCTGCCCTCAACCCAGCAAAAAAATCCCTGGTTTTACTCTGACAACGTGTTCATGTTACAGTCTGCTCTGGGATCTCAGACATTTTTTAGCAGTTATCAAATAAAAACCCTGAACATTTGTGAGTGATCTCCTTTTCTCCAGAGAGCAGAACAATGTTTTTCATAACCATGATGTTGCAGACAGTTCTCAGAGCGTTTTGCAGGTGCTTTTGTCAGTGTAAATCCTTTTCCTTTGCTGGGAGGATTCCTCACTCTGGTCTGAAGAGCTGCAGGGAAGTTTGGACTTCCACGTCTGAAATTGGTGTTACCTGCTTTACTCAGCTCCTGGGCAGCTTGAATTTATACAAAAAAGAAGCAGAAACACTCTAATGAAAAAAAGGAAAAAAGGAAGAGGGCCTGGAGGAGAGAAATGAGTCCAAATTCTGTTATTTCCTGTGGCTGGAAGCAAAGCTTCATCCATTTGTGACAATGCCTTACGCTGAGGAGATTTCAGACACACGTTTTCCCCTGCACTCCCGTGTTTATAAATCAATCTGGCTTCTTTCTTCAAATTTGAAGTGCTTGAAAGGACTTGTCATTTCAAACTCTTGACTTCTAATCCTCCTGCTTCTGCCCTGTCTTTCAGATTTCTGGTTGTTTCAGAGGTGGCAGTGGAGCACACCTTTAGCACAGGAAAATGAGCGAGCTTGACCAGTTACGCCAGGAGGCCGAGCAACTGAAAAACCAAATCAGAGTATGTATTGTGCCTCAACACCAGCTAATTGTGTCTTGAGGAGGACAGAAATGGTGCCTTAAATGTTTCCCCAGTGTCAGAGTTAATGGAGAAAGGGCAAGCACATGTGGCTGCTTTAGAAAATGGCTTTTTGGTCTTTTGTATTGCTTAGAAAATGATAGTTACAGGAGCAATGCACAAAATCAGAATGGATGTTTACTGAAGTTTGTCTGAGCTGGAGCATAACTAAATTTAAAAAAAAAACCTGCTTAAAATAAGGTCAGTGATAAAGTCAGAGCTTTGTCCATAAGTTCTTAAAAACCTCTGAGGTTGGAGGCTGCACTCTCTGGACAAGCAGTTCCACTGCTTGAGTGGAGTCTTTGTGGTGAAATTCATGTTGCCTTTCTTCCAAAAGAAGAAGGAATTTCGAAGGTAAATGCACAGTGTGTGTTGACAGCAGGCAGTGTATTATGGTAATGCTGCTGTTAGGATGGGTCCTCTCTGGGTGACAGGCAGAAAGGTTTTCTGAACCTTGGGTTCAGGGGGCTTAATCAACTTGATAAAACAGAGAAAGAAATGTACACAACTCCATCCAATTTCTCTTAATTTCCTTCTCTTGCAGGATGCTAGAAAAGCATGTGCAGATGCCACCCTGGCTCAGGTAAGAATTTCAGAGTTTAACAGGAATTAAGGAAATTTGTCTCCTTTACAAAAAGAAAACGCTGTGTCAGAAGGTAAATGCAAGTGAATCTGGTTTTGCCTCCTGTAGCAGATTTTTTTTTTATTTTGCCTTTGGGTGTTTTCTTCCAGAAATAAGTACATGTTTGTCCAGTTCCTGAGGGCAGAGGCCTTGAGCAGTGATTTCTTTGAGTGACTCAGGGCACATTTCTGCTGCTTAATGGAAAATAATGCTTTGCCCTGGAGCTGGGAGCAATACTGTTGTTACCCTGATAATCAGAACCATAAGGCCTGCTGAGGTTAAACTGCCTCAATGTCTGCCACATTTATCTGTGCAGGAGGAGAAAACCCAGATCAAAGGTCTGAAAATCCTAGAAGTCTAAGAAGATAGGACCTAAACAAAGCAATTTCTGGGAGTGTTTATAAATGCAACAGGCTGCTTGTGTCGTGTGATAAAGGCACGCTGCTTAAAATGACATAACTTGTGAATGGGCAGTTGGAAAAAAAAATCAGTCAGTATTGAGAATTTGGGGCTGTGGGGACTGTGGATGAGATGTTACCTGTGAGCAGTGAGGGGGAAAACTCAGTGTGTGACATTGTCCTGTTTCAGATCACAGCCAATATCGACCCAGTGGGGAGAATCCAGATGCGCACTAGGAGAACACTCCGGGGACACCTGGCCAAAATTTATGCAATGCACTGGGGGACTGATTCCAGGTGGGTACAGAACTACCCCACGTGGCTTCACTGCTCTCTAGAGAGTTGAGGGCACAGGCCTTGGGACCACGTGGAATTAATAATTCTGAGAGAATTTGGGCAACCAAGAGAAGTCAGAAACGCTGGAGGCCACAATTTTCCTCCGTGGTTTTGTAATCCAAGTCTACATTTGATGCCACAATACCTGGCCTTGTCTACTTGCCTGAAAAATACAATAGTGGTACCACATAAATTCTGAGGAACTGTGGAAATAGAGTAGGTGCCATTATCAGTTGTCTTTTTTTTCCTTTTTTTCCTTTCCTGTTAACTACTGATTCATTTAAAGAGAAACTAAATGCCAGTGATACCAGCTGCTTTCATTCTCTTTTCTTTACAATGTTCATCACAAAGGTGTTCCTTGGCTGCCCAAATGATTGTGTTTCCCTCCTGTTTCCTTTTTAGGCTTCTAGTTAGTGCCTCCCAGGATGGCAAACTTATAATTTGGGACAGCTATACTACAAACAAGGTAAGGCCAGCTGATCCACTGCTCTGTAATTCAGGTGTGAATGCATCAGAAGTGTTGCCCATCATCATTTTGGCTCTGTTGCTTTCCTAGTCATAAGTCCAAATTTTGAATTCTCCAAAACAGTTGTGTGTAAAGAACACAGCAGTGTGTGAAAATGGGCACCACAAATGGAGAAAGAGGAAATACTTCCTTCTAAAGAAGGTTTTGATACTGCAGGAAAGTGATAACCAGAGAGCAGGCAGTGATGAGCATCCTGCACCAGAAGGGGCAGAGGTTTCAGCATAGCCAGATGAATTTGTTGTCTGCAGTGAAGTCCTGAAAGACCTGACATGTTCTAATGAGTCATCACTTCGTGGCTGCAATCACATGAGGCACTTCAGGACTACTTTTACTTTCATTTGATGCTGATTGGTGTTTTTACTGATCATGGCCACTGTTCCAGGGCTGCCAACAATCCCCACGTAGCCCCTTGTGGTTAAACTGACAGAGCTGCTTGAGTCTCGTGCGTGGAACTGGCTTTATTCTGAATAAATTTTCCTGACTTAACTCCTCATAGCATTAAAATTAATGTCACCAGTGCACTGGAGCAAGCGGCATCACTTTACTTAAAAAGTTAATATAATATGGTTGGCAAATTAAAAATAAACCTTCTCCTTTTTACCTTCATCATCCTCTGACCCCAGCCTGCAGGTAAATGTCATCTAAGTTACTGTGGCTGCTGTGGGATGGTGAATTCATCACTGGCATCCCATGATTTCTGTGTTGGTACCTTCAATTCTTACATCAGTGCTAATTAATCCGTGCCATGTTCTTCTGGCAGTTCCAGCACACACTGGAAGTAACACAGTGTTGTCACCAATTTGATCTTTGCCTAAGGATAAAATAAAATGGCTCAAAGTGAATATTCCAAGTAGTTCCTTGGTGGAAGACTTCAAAAAATGAACTGGTTGTGGTTCTAGGGCAGGGTTGAGGTCTTTTTAACTGCTTTTTGCTGCAGGATTACTGATTCCTGGCTGTTCCCCTCCTTCTAATATTTTTTCTTCCTTAAGAAATTCAGGCATATTGTTAATATTGCATGAAATATCACCTTATGTCTGAGGGCACCCAGCCCTTTCCTAAAGACTTCATGAACAAATTGAAGGGATGAACACAACGAGTTAACAAGAAAGAACAGGTTTAGCTTCTATAATTATCTAAAAAAAGTTCTTTGAGCACAGAATGACAAGGAAAC
The DNA here is from genome assembly GCA_013397395.1 of Sinosuthora webbiana. NCBI lineage: Eukaryota > Metazoa > Chordata > Aves > Passeriformes > Sylviidae > Sinosuthora > Sinosuthora webbiana. The sequence goes on from VXBN01008953.1 coordinate 192,225, forward strand.
ATGGGGTAGTTATTTAAATGTGAAGCTTGATTGCCTGCAGTGGGTTTCCAAAGAAGGATTTAAATGGCAGTGGAAGCAGCGATTTCCTTACTTGTTCATTCACAGCATCTCAGCCTGGCATTGGCAGTTCTGCTGACTGTGCTTGGAAGTCAATATTTTCCTGAACCCATAATAAACCAATAGTAATCAGAGCACTGAAATGAAATAATTCACTTTGGACCAAAACTGCTGATGAAACTGGATTCAGGAAGGAGCAAATCTGAGGTTTTATTACGTCACTACTTGTTCTGACGAGCTTCATATGCAAGTTACCCTCAAAATAGTTTGATGCTCAAACAGCTGTTTCATTCTTGCTTCTCTGCCAAAAAACACGATGCCTTGTCTTGAGAGACAGGTGAGAAACTTCATTTGGTGCATCAGTGGGTGCAGTTCTGGCAGCTGAAGTCCATCCCTGTGTGTGTTTCAGGTGCATGCGATCCCCCTGCGCTCCTCCTGGGTCATGACTTGTGCATATGCTCCCTCTGGCAATTACGTGGCTTGTGGTGGGCTCGACAACATCTGCTCCATTTATAACTTGAAAACTCGTGAAGGGAATGTCCGTGTCAGCCGTGAGCTCGCTGGGCACACAGGTGAGTGGTGCTCAGAGTTACCTCAGCGCAGTGAAGATGAAAAAAAAAAAACCTTTAAATATAACTCCCTAATAATGATCTACTTCTGTTAAAAAAATCACTGGGCACACAGGTGAGTGCTGCTCAGTCACCTCAGCACAGTGAAGATGAAAAAAACCCCCTTTAAATATAATTTCCTAATAATGATCTACTTCTGTTAAAAAAATCACTGGGCACACAGGTGAGTGCTGCTCAGTCACCTCAGCACAGTGAAGATGAAAAAAACCCCCTTTAAATATAATTTCCTAATAATGATCTACTTCTGTTAAAAAAATCACTGGGCACACAGGTGAGTGCTGCTCAGTCACCTCAGCACAGTGAAGATGAAAAAAACCCCCTTTAAATATAATTTCCTAATAATGATCTACTTCTGTTAAAAAAATCACTGGGCACACAGGTGAGTGCTGCTCAGTCACCTCAGCACAGTGAAGATGAAAAAAACCCCCTTTAAATATAATTTCCTAATAATGATCTACTTCTGTTAAAAAAATCACTGGGCACACAGGTGAGTGCTGCTCAGTCACCTCAGCACAGTGAAGATGGAAAAAAAATCCTTTAAATATAATTCCCTAATTATGATCTACTTCTTCCCTATTAAAAAAATGGCTGAGTACGCAGGTGAGTGCTGCTCAGAGTCACCTCAGCGCAGTGAAGATGAAAAAAAAAAAACCTTTAAATATANTCACCTCAGCACAGTGAAGATGAAAAAAACCCCCTTTAAATATAATTTCCTAATAATGATCTACTTCTTTCCTCTGGCAGGACCTTACCTGCAGACTGCTTGGTTTTAAATGTTTTTAAATAGTTTTTCTGCCGTAAAATTGAACAAAAACTTATAGCTGGAAGTTGATGTTTCCATATATTCTGCTGTAGTTTGAATTCTGTGCTTTGTGAAATGGAGGTGGTTGGCAGGCAGGCTGATTCTGTCATCAAAGTGGTTCCACTGATGGTTTGGCAGATGAGATTTCAGGAGAAAAGATGCTTCAGAGCATTGAGATGAAATTCTTTGATGCCACTGTTGGGAAAGATCCAATGTCCACGCTCAGGTCTTTGTACTGACCAGGAGTGCAGTTTATTTTTCCTCAGCGGTTGTCTGATACACTGGAGGTCATCAGCATTTGTTGCTGCTGGATGCAGTGACACTGGGGTCCACTTAGAAAGTTGAGTGTGTGCAATGCAGCCTCAGTGGATTCCTGTCCAGCTTGGCCAGTGGATCCCACACTTCTGTCCCCCTTCCTCTGGTTGGGTTGGGGTGGTCTCTAAAGAACCAAACCACATCTTGTCCAAAATCTTACACAAAAATCATCTGTTGCATTTTAGGCTTTTAGTGTTCCTTGCTGCAGCTCGAGGAGAGGAGGAAGCAGCTTATTAGCAAAGCCATTTGCCTTTGAAGGGTAATCTGTGGCCTCATTTGTGCACCTTTTACTCTGTTTGCAGGCTACTTGTCCTGCTGTCGTTTCCTGGATGATAATCAGATCGTCACCAGCTCTGGCGACACCACTTGGTAAGCCTGGACACGGGGACAGCCCTGTCAGGGAGGGGCTTTTCTCACCCATTTCCCGTGCCTGAAGGAAACTTTGTCCTTCACAGACTTCATCATCACCCACAAGGCTGCGGTGATACCGCTCAAATGTCACTTTTTGCTGGTAATTTCAACTCCGTGAGCTTTGGCTGTTTTCCTTGTGCCCGTATTCTGAAGAGCCTGACCTAATTCTGGGTTAAGATGTTCTGGGAATTTTTTTTTTCTTAATGTAACTATCTGGCTTTCAGAAATAACTGTATTAGAGGAATGATTTTGCTCAGAATTCTTTCTGTATTCGGTATTTATTACTTAAAAAGTCATGTTTGGAGATTTCTAATACAGAATGTGGTTAATGTTGTTATTCAGAAGAGCTAGAAAATACTCTCCAGTGACAATAGCTGGGTTTTTTGAGGAGAATGTAGGTGTGTATCTTCATAAATACTGGCTTCTGAATTAAAAAAGGCCTCCATATTTTTTTTTTTCATAGAATTTTCTATTATATCTATTTTTAAAAACATTTTAATTCTCCCAAGCTGCAGCAGCACTTAGAGGAAAGGTTGTCTAATAAATATCTGTCCTGCACAATGCCAGTCTCCTTGAATGCCTGTTTATTAATCCAGTGATTTTGAGTAGCTATGGAATATAAATGGGATTAAAACCAAAAATGTTTCTGAATATTTGTTGGTGTTCAGAGAACCCAAAAAATTATAAGAAAATGGATTTGTAGAAACGATGCTCTTTGTAAGAGAATACAGCTGCTTCAGGAGCTCTGTAGTAATTCTGCAGCTGTCCTTGACATCCCTTCAGCTCAGCCAAGCCTCAAAGGACTTTATCAAAATACAGGCATCTCTCGTTTGCCTGGTTTGAACCTGCTGCTGATGGCTCTGGTTTGCTGAGAAATTCCAAAAATTAAAAATCCCGACTTCCTAAAGCGTTTAGACCTCTTGTTAAGGAGGTGATAGAATTCTTTCATCCTTTTACACTCTTAATTATCACTGGAGTAGTGATTTGGCTGACTTGCAGCTTGAAGATCAGACATAATTCACAAAGTTACTCATCCCCTGTGAGTTTATAAAAACGAGAAATGCTGGCTCAGCTTTCGCTGTAGCCTGACCACTGCTGCTTTAAATGAAGCTGTGGTAGTGCTGGATAACAGCCCTGGCAGAGAACTTGGGGATGAACAGCCCTCAGTGCCAGTCACCAGGTTTTTCAATTTAAAACCCCTCAAGGTTTGAAAATCAAGGATAGCTTTGAGGTGTTCTGTGCACAATTAATCTGCAGCAGCCAGATAGTTTGACCAAAATGTTGATACTTGGAGATTTACTTCAGCAGTGATGGAAAGACCTTGTGAAGGAGCACAAGCGTGCTGATTTTTACCTCTCGAATTATTCTCTCCAGTGCTCTCTGGGACATAGAAACTGGTCAGCAGACAACCACATTTACTGGGCACACTGGAGACGTGATGAGCTTGTCCCTTGCCCCCGATGCCCGGTGTTTTGTTTCTGGTGCCTGCGATGCCTCTGCCAAACTGTGGGATGTTAGAGAAGGAATGTGCCGGCAAACCTTCACCGGCCACGAGTCCGACATCAACGCCATCTGTGTACGTACCTGCTTCATCCAGCACTTGGGATTTCTCTGCTCTCAGCTCTTCAGCATGATCAAGTATTTTCAGGGGTTTTTTTTTTAAATAAGTTTGTAGAGCTGAGAGAATCACCGTAAACGTGTGGGGAGCAGAAACCGGGTGTTCGTTCATGGATTTCTTCACTGGTTTTGCCCAGTGTGGAGAGGTGCAGGCTGTGCTCTGGTGTGAAAAATCTGAACCCATTTGTGGGGTTTTTTTCCTCCCCAAATCTGAACCCATTTTTGGGGGTTTTTTTCCTCCCCAAATCTGAACCCATTTGTGGGGGTCTTTCCTCCTCAAATCTGAACCCATTTGTGGGGTTTTTCCTCCCCAAATCTTGACCCATTTGTGAGGTTTTTTTCCTCCCCAAATCTGAACCCATTTGTGGGGGTCTTTCCTCCTCAAATCTGAACCCATTTGTGGGGGTCTTTCCTCCCCAAATCTGAACCCATTTGTGAGGTTTTTTTCCTCCCCAAATCTGAACCCATTTGTGTATTTTTTTTTCCTCCCCCATGCAGTTCTTCCCCAACGGCAACGCCTTTGCCACGGGCTCGGACGACGCCACGTGCCGGCTCTTCGACCTGCGGGCTGACCAGGAGCTGATGGTTTATTCCCATGACAACATCATCTGTGGCATCACCTCTGTAGCATTTTCCAAGAGTGGCCGCCTGCTCCTAGCTGGGTATGATGACTTCAACTGCAACGTGTGGGACACGCTGAAAGCTGATAGAGCAGGTAAATAAATGGCTTTGGATGTAATTGGGAACTCGGTGTGGATGTTTTACTGCAGTCCCCACCCCTGGGGATGTCCAAGGATGTGGCAGTCAGTGCTGTGGACCAGGCACAGGTTGGATTTGGTGGCCTTGGTGGCCTTTTCCACCCTCTGGTTCTGTGATACTGAATGTGTGAATTGAGCCTCATGCACAGATCTGTCAGCACTCGCTGTCTCAGCTTCAGAGCTCTCTGAAAACTTCTTCAGGCTGTGATGGTACAAATCCATTGGAATCCTGCTCGAGGATGGATGCTTGAGAACAGGAACACTGCCATTAAAAACAAGGGCTTGGGGTTGGAGGGATATTCTTTTTTAGACTTTATGGCTTTGTTTATGCATTAACTACTCAAAGCAATTCAACATTAATGTTGCTATTTATACACAAGAATTTTTTTTTCCTGGTATTTGTAGGAGTAGTTGTAGAGACAACCAGGAAAACAACAGAGACCGAGGAGTTTTATCTTTTGAGGAAACAAACATGAAATTCATGGTCCAATGATGAAGAGAATTTAACTTCAGTTCTTTAAAATGAAAACTTTTGTTGGAGAAAAGGCATAAATTAGTCCACAAATGTTTAATTGCTCTCATCAGAACATGAGATGAGAAAAATACTCTGCATATTGAAATGTTCCAAATCTTCAGATTGCTGAGCAGATTTGGCACTTCTGACATTAAATACTTCTATATCTTCTGATATTGCCACTTCTGTATAAAACACCTTTGTGGTTGTGTGTTCAGTACAAATATTTAAGACTTCTTGGTGCTGATTTTGTTTCACCAAATTGCAGCACTTCCTGTTGCTGGTGAGGGAATGAGGAGAGTCCTGTGAGCACTCTAATTCATGTAGAAAGATTAATTTCGAGTCCATCAAGAATATCTTGGCTCAGTGCTGTGGACTGGAAAGCTTGAACATAATTAGGTTTTCTTTTTACCTCCTTGAAACTGTTAAATTGAAGGGGATAGAGGAAAATGTTGTCTCCCTTAATTTTTCTGTTTAGTGTCTCAATTCTTTCTTTTAATGGTGCCATAATTGAATTGTATTAGATCTCCATATTGACAAATAGATTGCATGGAGGAGTCTGTCTTGTGACTGTAGTAGGGGAAAATTGGATGAAAAATAGAGTTCATAACATAATTCAGTTTAACTTCCAGTTCTAAAAGAAATTTTTTTACAAACATAAAATTTTGTAAAATGTAACTGATCTTCATCACTGTGGTGAGGAGCAAAAGCTTTGCAGTGGGTGGTTATGGTGACATTGTCACAATCTTCAGGGCTGTCACTTCACAAATCACGGGAGACCAGTAAAGGTCATCGTGTGGGGATTGTACAAGGAAAATTTTGGGAATTATGCATTTACTGAATTACCTCCTTGAGAGCCCACCCAGCTCTGTCCTCAGTCTGTGCTGGTAAAACCAAAGGCGTTAAAAAATTCCAGCCGTGTTTGTCCAGGATTTTTGACTCCAGAGCTTGGCTAATCCAAATGTGCTGTGGTGTAGCTCGAACAGACAGGAAATCACCCAAACAATGCAATTTCTTTGTTCCATTTCTCATTTCTAGGTGTCCTCGCTGGTCACGATAACCGTGTCAGTTGCTTAGGTGTGACTGACGATGGCATGGCAGTGGCAACAGGGTCATGGGACAGCTTCCTCAAGATCTGGAACTGAAGCAGGTGAGTCCCCAACTCATTGAGGCTGCTTTGGGGTCCAGAATGCTTTCTGCTAGCAGTGCTGTTACCTGGTGCTGATCATACAGCTTAGGAGAGCAGAGTGAGGAGCAATCCTGAGCAGCTGGGGGGTTTAGGTGACCATTATTTTAATGTCTGCACTGACATTTTTTCTGGTGGCCTATTTTTGACTACTCTACTCTCCTGTGTGGGGTTTTTTGAGTAAATAAACATCCTTGAGGGAGGGTGAGGGTAATGCCTGGATGTGTCAGTGGTGGGGACAGCAGCACTTGCCACTTGTTTGCAGTTTCTCAAAGTGCACCTCTCACCAGATGTTTCTGTGTGCCAGAAGAGCAGCGGACTCCACGACTGGAAGAAGTTTCCAACGGTTGAAAATTAAAAAAACGATAGCATATCCAATCCAACCATACTAACTTGGACCCCCATCCTCCCCAACTTCAAAGGGCAAGATCTTTTCCGTCTCCTGTTGCTGAAATGAAGAGCACAATTACCTTTCCAAGAAGAATTTCTGTGTTGTAAGCAAAATGAAATTGTGCATTCCTTTTGGGACCATTTTTTTTTTTTTTTTTGTCTTGAGAATTTAAAAACAAATGAAACACTATCATAAAAAAAAAATAAGCATGACCAGAAAATAAACTTGAGCATAATTGTGAAACAGTTAGCTTTCACTGTAGTTTCCAAGTTGAAGTTAAGGACTTTATCTCACACACACTTGCAAATTTTAAAGTCATGTTTGTAGCAGGATTTTTTTCAAGTTTCCTTTTTAAATACATTTCCTTATGTATTTAATTGAGCAAAACAAGGGAGTCCTAGCCCAGAGCACCTGGGGGTTGTTAACGCTGTAAATTTAGTCCCTAATTTTTTTTTTTTTATTATTATTTTTATTTTCTAGTATCACTGATAATTGTTGCACAAAACTTGGCATATATAGGATAATGTTAAGCAGTAAGGTAACCAAGCACATGCTGTAAAAGGTAATGAATGCTTGTTTAAAGAATCCTTTTCACCTTTTATGGATGACAAATGCAATCCTTGGTCCCTCCTGCCCCCCCCTCCCTTTTTCACCACACTGATTTTTTTAATCTGTTTTGGTTTGTCCACTTGGAAGGGCAGTTTATATATCCTAACACTATCCTCTAAGTCTCAACAACCAGGAAATCTCTGTTTTCAAAAGAGAACCTATCCTACACTTGGGTATCGAGTCAATTCTTTGTGTATGAAATGATGTACAAATCAATGTTTTGAAAATAATGATCTTGAACTTTCTAAGTTAAACAGAAAAAAAAAAAACCTTTTTTTGATTGTTTGCCATATTGGGTGGGTTTACTCTTAGAATCGCATGCTGTAGAAATGCTAAAAAAAGTGCATATTGGACTAAAGTCCTTAGATGTTTTTTCTTTGAAGAAATAACCTGTTTAAAAACTGTAACCATTGTCGCTGTATTCATTTATTGTTGCTACTCTGTGCATAAATCTATGAAGAACTCCAGTACAAAGCTATGCACGTTTTGGGAGTAGCGTGATAAAGTCACTTTTTTTTTTTTAA
>VXBN01008973.1:0-12426 GCA_013397395.1 Sinosuthora webbiana
GCCTTAGGCAGCACCTTGGCCATAATCTTGGGGATTTAAGATGGGAGGTGAGTGCTCAGAACTTCAGTTTGAGTTGAAAGGCTGACATTTCCAACTGCATCTGTATTATAGACTTGCATTTCTGTAGAGGCTTTTGTAGTATATTTAAGCATCATGTAGTATTTCAGTGGGCTCTAAAATCTGAATAACAAAACAACTTTGGGTAACAACTAATCTGTCTTGGTGTGCTGCTCAGACAGGTATATATAACACCATGCAGGCTGTTACGTATTAATTCAGCTCTACCCTCTAATTAAAATTACCTTTAAAAACACAGATTTAATTAGAAAAATTTTACTCTCAAGATCAAATATATACTTGCCCAGAGAACAAGAGATAATAGAATAAAAATCAGCTAAGCAAAACTGAAATTATATTCAAGCTATATTGAAGCTATGCAGTTCAAATAATGATCACAAAGAAAAGAGGGCAAGTCCTTTATTGGGTTGGAAGAGAAATAGACACAACAAGTGACAGTCAAACAGCTTTTGTATGTACTGTAAGATTTTGGCTAGATTAATGTTTTAATTGTTCTGTGGTGAAGGAAATTTCTCAGATGGAGTCACCTGAGGGAAGCAGCCTGGCTGTTGTCATGCAGAGTGCAGAGGGGGCTCCCAGAAGCTCCAGCCCCAGGGCAGGGAGGAGCTGCAGGCNAAGGCTCTGCCTGAGGGGAGAGGGGTGTTCACCACAGTGATGTGACAGGCATTGCATGTCTGCCTGAAGGAAAAGGAAAAAACCCAACCTGGTTAATCGAATCAATTAATACATTAAATTAGAAGGGGAGGGTTCCTATTCCCCTTCTAAAGTGAAGGTCCTTAAGGATTAAGGTGAAAGTTGCTGCTTTTTTCCAAGTGAAATGGGACATAACTTTGGTGCAGAGTTTTTCCAGGAGTGTAAAGGATGGATTTTTGGTGTTGAGATGCATTTTATTTAGCAGTGTCTGCAGCACTCAAGTAGTGTTGGCCCTGTGCAGGGTAGGAGTACTCCTTGTCCTGCCTCTGTGCCAAGCCAGGCAGCTGGACTTTGTTGGCATCTCTGCTGTGGAATTGGAGGAGTCACTTGAAGCTGTTTTTGGTGTGGTTGTGATTTCCCCTGCTAGCCCAGGGTGGTGTGGGACAGCTGCCATCCCAGCTCATATGTGACCCTTTCCTAGGGAAAGACATACACAGTTCCTCACACCTGGGGGTGTAACACAAACTAAACTGCTCTGCTGCAAGTGAAGATACTTTTTGTATCTCAAGGCTTTAAGGATAAGGGAGATCTTGGTACTTTGGGAAGAAAAGCTTTTTTTCATGAAAAGGGAACATGCTAACACAAAGAAGGAATCTGTCTTGGGTCACAAGGCTCCTGGGCATCAGGGCTATTGCTTCAGCACTCACTTCAGGTTTGATTACATTATTTTAAAGGTATAGACTATTTCAACGTGTGTCCCAAGACTTAGGAGTGGCTCTGTCTGGCAGTGGCTGATAGCAGGTGCCTGAGGAAGCAGAAAAAATGAGTAAGAGTGATGCTTCAGAGAGCTGTCTCCTGAAATGGAGCAGAGAGACCTTCGAGGACAGGTGATGACACCTTTGCACTTAGGGCCAAATGAAGTTTAAAAAAATCTGTTCATGTAACTGATTGCTTACTGGCGTAATGCAAATGTTCTCATTGCAGCCACCAGGGCAATGAGTTCCCCAGTCCAGTCACTTTTGAGATGTCTTTGTATTTCCTTGGTTTGGCTCTGTATCAGATAACTTCATTTGATGTCCCCTGTTTCTTATAGCTAATTGTCCTGGGTTGGGCACAAANCGTTTCTTATAGCTAATGTGAGATGATAATGTGTGGTAATGCACCCCACACCCCCAGCAGGAAATAGGGAAACAGTTTCAGTTTACCTTTAGACATTTTAGAAAGTTTAACTAGAAAATTCTGTGTTTAACTCACAGTAATTGGCTCAGTGCCAAGAGAAGAGCACCTTGGACTTTGTCACCATTCTTCAAATCCTGTATCTCTCCTTATTGGCAGCAGGACAAGTTGTCCCTCCTAAAATTTTCAGTATTTAGGAACGAGCACAGTGGAAGGAGGGGCTTTGGGGAATGTTTTAGCAGGGTGTCAGAGGTTTTCTTGGAGACCTGTGTGTGGCTTTTCATTTGTTTTCTGTAACATTTGTTATTTTATTGTTTTTCTTTATTCAAGCTTTGCTTTACAAAACACATCCTAAGAGCCCTCTCGCAAATTAATTTTAGCCACTTCTCTGCAAAGGCTGGACCCTCAGAGATTGATACATTTACAGGTGGTTCATTACACTCTGACCACGTGTTAACCTGTATCACTAATGGTCATTCCTTATTTACCTTCCCATCTCACTGCTGAGTTGGCAGGACCTGGTTACAGTGCTGCTTAGTCACGAGTCTTGCAAGGGAGAGCCTTAACCTGCCTAATTGTTTCTTTCCACAGAAGGAACTCTGATCATCCACTCTACCTTTCTGCTTCCCTAAATCCACAGTATGCTTATTCTGAGAGAGGCTGGATCTGTACAAAGTACTCAGGAAGAGGCTGAGCTGAGTCCTGATATGCTCATGTGTGTGGTTCTCTCTTTGAACTCAAAAGCTCCTTTATTTTAGTTTGTTAGTTTGCCTTTTTTCCTTGTATTTTTGTTTTTTGGGTTTTTTTGACCGAAAGTGAGAGATGAACTGATGTATGCAGCCTTTTCAGTATGCACAGTGGAGCTCATTGGAATATGTACCCAGCCAGAGTGACTTTGGTTTGGCCTTAAATTGGACTGTGACTTGTGAAATAAGCTATTGCAGATGCATGCTACTTCCATAACAGAAGCAAGGCTAATGGACTTGTTTTGTTTTGTGATAAACACCAAAATCACTGAAGGTCACCACAGCTCTTAAAATTCAGAGGATGAGGGGTCACACCTCTTCCCATCAGGATGAAGACTCAGTGGTGATTGCCTCAAAAGCTGGCACCTCCACAAAGGGTTGAAAGGGTCCTTCCAAAACTGTTCCAATTACGGAGTGTGGCTGGGGTTTGAGAGCTGTCAACTGATTGCCAGGGTTTGTGGAAAGTGGGTGATTAGGGTAGATGGTGGTCTCTGCTGGAAAGCTAATGAGTTGCTTGTTAATAAACGTGCTAAGGTGTGGAGAAGGATAACGTTTTCCTGCAGACAAGGAAATCTTCATCCTTTCTATTGGAGGGAACCTTCCTTTCAAACTCAGATTTCAGCTGTCTGTCGCATGGATGGCTGGAGACAAGGCAGTGCAAAAAGCTCTCAGAGCCAAGGATGAGTCAGGAAGAGTTTTACCAAAACTGGAAACTGTTTTTTCTATTTATTTATTAATTTGTGAGCCTGCTAAGCCAGTCTTCATACAGATATTTTTCTTCAGATTATTGTAAGGTGTGATACTCAAGGTCTGTTAGTTCAAATATGCCAGAAGTAGTCACTGAAACCAGGGAGCAATTATGTGATGAGATTGGGTTTTTTACTTTCTTTTCATTACCATTTTCATGTCATCATTACTCTTTGGATATAATTGGCAGGTACAAATACAGTTTGAATTGTATTGTTGTGTTGTGCTTTTAAAAATAGATCTATGTTTTATACTACCTACCACCTGGAGTGCAATTAAACCTATTTAATTAATTGAAAACAAAAACCCTAAACAACTTTCTTTCTTTGAATAGTACTTTCCTGTTGTTAATTTTCCATTTTGCAAAGATACCTATGAGAAGGATTCACACAGTTAATTCAGTCCTGCCCATCTGCTGGCTGCTGTTTTGCCTAATGTGTTAAAAATTTACTTTTGTATGATTCCTTCTAGGCTGCTATTTATTAATGGATTAAGAATGGTCTTTTGAAGTGAACAGCATGTATGCAGCAAACCATTTTGTTCAATTTTAATGAAAAACGAATGAAAGAAGTGCTGTTAGCCTTGCTCTTTGAAGATGTTTGGATTCAAACATTTGGTTTCAGGTATATATTGCTGTACTTTTTCTTTTTCTTTTTTTTTTTTTAAATAGTGTGCCCTGGAAGAAAAACAAATTTTGAGGATTTTCTTATACCTTTTTATATGAAAGTTCTGCTCTTTGAAGAGGAAAGTAGCTGAGGGACAGGCAGTGCTTGTGCAGAGCTCACAGTTGTGCTACATGAGCACAATCTGTGCAGCTGTGCTGCAGCAGCAGCAGTGCTGTGGAACCTGCTCCTCTCCTGTGCCTGGGGAGCAGGGGTGGCTCTGGCCCCATCCACGCTGTGCCTTTGGGATGCACGTGGAGCTGCTCCTCTGGGCCCTGCTGGAACAGGGGGTGCTGGGCCAGTTTTGACATGAGTGATCCTGGAAGCAAACCCAGCAGTTTTCTGGTGCTGGAAACCCTCTGAAGACACTTGCCCATAGCAGAGATGCAACCTAGCCTGTCATCTGCCCCTGTGGTGGTGAGGGAAAGTGAAATTCCAGCTTGCCTGGGAATGCTCTCCAGGCCCTGGCAGGTCTCTGTCCCTGCAGCCTGTGAAAGGTGGCAGCATCTGTAGGTTTTGGGTAGTGGGTTTGTAGGTAATGGTTGTCTTCACCACACCATGGCTATTTTCCCTGCTCATGGTAAGGACACAAGTGATGGGTCAGAGCACCAGTAGTGTCCTGGCTAATTAGCCTGGCAGGCTTCTTGTTTAAATTGAGTAGGCCCAAATAAATAGTTAAAGTAGATGTAAATCAAGGACTGCCATCTGGCCTTCTGTGAGGGTCACCCTTCCCAAATGGCACTGAATATTCTTCTGAGTTCCTACTCAGAAGGCGATTGTGGTGACTGGAAACATTGACTAAGAGGCTGGAATAGAAGCAGCAGCAGTGTGAGGAAAACCAGTTTAGCAGAGCTTGGATTATCCTCAAGTTTTCCATTAGCAAGTTGTATTGCCTGCTTGGCAGGGGCACTCATAATACGAGGAAAAGCACCAAAACTCAAAACATCAGTAGGACAATAAAAATAAATTTCCAGTGAGTGGAAGCTTCCCTTTCATAATGAAGTACTACTTGTGGGATTTTTGTGCACTGGCCTGAAGACAGGTGTATAAACACCTGTTGGAAGGACTGACGGGAGGCTGTCCTTCCCCCTAGGTCTGTGTTTTCCTCAGTGCCTAAAGCAGTCCTGTTGGGAAGAGCATGAGGAGAACACAACTTCTGTAGTGTGTTTTACTTTCTGGCTGTATCTCCTGCCTACATGGCATAGTGATTGCTTGAAAGCAAAGCTCTTATTACAGCTATGCATTATTCACAAAGAGAAACAAGTGTTAATTATTTCTGCTTGGTGCATTCAGTGATAGCCTGCTGTTGTAATTTATTTTTTTCTCCCACATGGATTCCTGGAAGTTTTTAATCTCTTTTGGTGTATCTGGTGATGAAATTCCAGCTCCTTAGTGCATTCTTTTTTAAAAAAGGCAGGTCCAAATGCTATAGCTGATACAAAATTTTCCAAAGAGCTAATATATTTTTTTTGCTGTATAGAATTGGGTGAAAACGCTATATTTAGCCTGCCACGTAAAGAAATAATTGATTGATTAGATTTAGTCACTAAAGAAAAATTCAGTGCTCTGAGTGTAACCCTCCCTGCCATGACCCTAAGTAGGATCACTCAAAGTGAAAATACAGGACAACCTGAGGGATACTCATTCCACTGCAATACTCTACCAATATAATTAAATCAAGAATGAAGATTTAAGATGGAAATTTTCTAAGGAAAGCCTTAGAAATACAAGGCAAAGAGGATAGAGCCAGAATCTAACAATCATGTGGAGGAAAGAATAGAAATGAACTGATTGTGAATGGACAGGTTAAACTTTTTTTATCTGGATTCCTGTTTTGCCTCACTGTACCAGAAAATATTTTCATCGATGTGGAAAGCTTCATTAAAAAAGTTTACTTTTTCTTTACCAGAACTACTTTTTGGTATCATCATCTCCCAAGTGATGATGGATTCCATGTTCATGAAAAGATGGTTGTGGATGGAATGTCACTGCTGAGCACAGTTGGTTTTGCGGGTGCAGTGTTGGTGACCACGTGTGGGATGAGCTGTGGATTGCTGGAGCAGCTGTGGCTTGAGGACAACCTCTGTGCTTGCATCTTTTTGCTTTCTGTGAGCAAGAGAAGTCTGTGTCCATCTTATGCAGATCCATGATCCTGGTCATAATTGCAGCATTGAGACCCAAGTAAAGCTACTGCAAATGTAATAGTTTGCCATTAGCTGTCAGAACAGATAGAAGAGCATTTATACCAGCACTTGAAAGCTGCAATGAAAGATCTCTGTTTCCAATTCAGACACAAAGCACATGGGCTTCTTATATTTGCTCAGTATTCCCAATTCACCATTAGACTGTGCCTGTTCTGTGCAATCTGTTTTGATCTGCCCCCATCTGTTCCAATCTGATGTTTTTTTTCCTGAAAAATGAAGCTGGCAGAGTGTGATTGTTGCAAAGGCAAGCAATTACTGCAGCTGTAAAAGTGTTCTGCCTGGTGGAGTCAATGTGTGCTCTTACCAGGCTGCTGCACTTCCTCCAGCCCTTCCCCTAGCACAGGTAAACTGCACTGCCATGGGCTGGAGCCAGCTGGGAGGGAGGCAGCTCTGGCTGCTACAGAAAGACAAATGGGAGACTCCCTGCTATGTAGTTTGGGGTTTGTGAGGGGACTTTCTCAGTAAGAACAGCTACTGGAGGTGTGTGAGTGGCTGGAAACTGCATTTCGGGAATAGTTGTACCTGGCAGCTGTGAAAGAGGATGGGTGTTCCTCAGCAGGCTGGCCTAGGCCTGGTACTGCTCAGTATAGCTTTTACTTGTGAATGAAGAAGGGATGGAGAGCACACTTAACAAATTGGCACAATATGAAACTTGGAAGGAGTAGAATTCCAAATGAGCTCCCTGCCAAAGCATCCAATTGTACTGGCACAGCAGATTCAGCAGTTGGACTGGGAGAAGTGTAAGAACAGCATCCACACACACACAGGATACAGAATACCCCATCAGTAGGGAATGTCTCTGTTCACCTGAATCCCAGTGCCAGCAAGGTCAAGCTTTTGTGAAAAGCATTAACACTGCTAAGATGTGTGAGGGAGATTTATATTTCTGCAGGGAGCAGGGAGTCATCTGCCCACTCTGCTTGTCATGCTGCCGGGTGCCGCCTGGAGCATTGCAGCTTGTTCAGGTTCTGAACAGCAGCTTATAAGCCAGGCAAAAGTAGCCTGGAGGAAAGAGAAAAGTGATGAGAGGTACATGAAATATGTTCTTGGAAGAACTATGTATGCATAGGTTTGAAAATACAAAACAAACCAGGAAGGTTTGGAGAAGACATCAGCTGTCAGATGCAAGAGAGATCTGTGGAGTTCTGAGTAATGATCTGCTCCCCTCCCCATATCTAGGAACAAGGAATAATGTGCCAGAGCTCCTGCATGAAGGACTTAGCCAGACAGCAGAGAAAGTGTGCTAGTGATAAGCCCGTTTTTATAAAAAATAGGTTTTGGCTCTTGAGTTGTGCTATGGACGCTGGGCCAGAAGTCATAGAATCATCACAGAAAAGCCCAAGTTTGAAGAACCTTGGACATCTTCTGCCCCAGCTTTTGTGGGAAAGGGAGCCTAGGTGAGATTATCTAGCCCTTTGTCCAGTTGTATCTTAAAAACTGCCAGTGTTGCTGTCTCTGCCACCTCCTTGGGGAGGTTTTCCATGTGAATGATTTTTCAGACTGCAAAAAACCTTGTTTCTTATATTATCATGAAAACCACGAAGTAGGTCTTCAGTGTTATGGACCTAGGACTTGCCTTACCCTGCCTCTGAAATAGCAAAAACTTGAATGTCATGTAGAAAAGAAAGATAGCGTTTTCTAGTTTTGGGGAAAAGAAAATCAGATTTTTATAAAATACATCTTGCGTAGTAAGGTCTTGGAATTATTTGTGTTTTGCTCAGAGAGCAAACTTTCCTAGGAGCTAATATGCAAAAAACCCTTACATGGTGTTGGGAGGGAAAGTATCCACATGTTACTGCTTGGGACTTCAGATTTTACTTTGGTAGACCCAGACTGTTTCCATTTACCTGAGCAGTAGTTTAGATTTTCACCAGGTGTTTTTGAGAATACCAATACCTACTAACAGATGATGCAAATAAACACTGTTTATTTCTACCTTTCAAATCTGCATTTTAATAAATACCACTTCGTGACTCTGGCATAGCAATTACAGCATGTATGATATATGTGAATCTCCATTTATCATTATTCAACTTAAGGCTTTTTAGAAGTTAATGTTTTAAAAAAGCTGCTTACATAAACCACTCTTCTAAATGAAGCCGGCCCAATGAGAAGTGAGTGGTGGAAAGCAATTAAATGATGCTGCTGGGCAGAGATGACAAAGATGGATCCAACTGTTCTGATATGAATATAGATTTATTGTGTTACTTAGCTATAAACTTGTTGCAGTTTGGGTATTGCTCTTGTAAACTTCATGGGAGGGGTGTCTCAACTTCCAAGGAGTGATTAAGTGCTACATCATGTGGGCTGCCGTGTGAATCATCATCTTCGGATTAACATGCACCTAAATTAGTAATTTACTAAGTTATGAATACGGGAAATATTTTGCCATGATTATGAATAATTAATGCAAAGCTGTATTGGCAACATCCACCCAATAATTTATCCTTATAGCTCTGTGACAGAATGTTTCAGGCTGCCTCCAGGAGGGAACCTGAAGAGTAGAGTCAGGATGACAATACCCACAACCATAAGAAGGTCCTGTGGATTGATGGCTTTGCAAATGAACTGCTGGTTAATTGGGCAGGGGGTGCATCTCTGGAAGCTGCAAGGACTTTTGCTGCAGCACAAGTTGTGTGTCCTGCTGGGGGCTCTGAAGCTGCAGCTTGTGCAGTTATCACTTTAAGGAAGATGGAAAAGTGAATGTGTCTGTGCTTTGAATGTTGAGGTACCTGGATTTCGATTAAGCAGAATCAAATAAAATGGGCTGTGTATATATATGCCTGTTCTCAGGTTTGCCTTGCCTGCTAACTTTATCTATGTCTAATATTCAGATTCACAGCTTCCATTACCCAGTTGCAAAGAATTAAAGTGTATTTCTGTGGTTAGCTGGGCAAAACCCCGGGTACTTGCTGTACCATTTACAGCTCTTTTGGCAGGGTGAGCCACAGAAGGCCGGAGAGGGGAAGGGCACGTTGGAGATGGAAATGGGAGATCTGTGTAAGAGGGAATTGGGGCATCTGTGCATGTTTCCAAGCAGCGTGTCCAGGCTTGGAGCAGGCTGAAAGCAGCCTGAAGTGCCCTGGCGTGGCTGTGCCCAGGGGCTGTGAGGCTGTGTGTCCTGTGCCTGAGTGGGTCTGGGGCTGTCAGAGCCGCTCCTGGGCGCATGATGATCCCTGTGCACCGCTGTCACCGACAGCGACACCCTGTGCCTTCGCTTTTATTGCAGGGCTTTTGTCACACACATGCCACAGACAGGCCAGCACTTTATTGAGAGTATTGAGTGTCAGACCCTGATCAAGCAGAGGCCAGGACCTGCTGGCCCACCGTGTGCTTCCCTTGCTTTGGGGCACTGCACATCCTGCCCAGGCGGCTCAGTGCTGTGGTGCTGCCTGTCTAACTCCTGTCTTTGCTCTTGAGTTTCCCACGGGCCACAGAGTGCTCCTCTTTGAGCACAGGTAGGTCACAGGGGCTCTCTCAGTACATCAGTGTCCAGAAATGGGCAGGGGAGGGATTTCAGCAGCAGGTTCTGCACCTCGAGCAGGGCTGCGATTGCTTTTGTCACCAATGGGATTGAGAAGCCCCATCTGACCCCAGCAAAGCACAGAAATGAAGTAGCTCCCACTTTAAGGATCCACTCAGAGAAAAGAGGGAAAAAATATTAATGAATGCTGTCATATTCCCTGATCACAAGAATGGTATGGATGGGATTATCCCAGAGGGTTCCCAAATATCCTCAAATACAATGTAAAATCAGTTGAAAGACATATAAAAGAGTTTTAAAAGCAAGATGCTTATCTGGTTCTTAGGAAAAATTCTTAAATTGAGTATAGTACCAGGAACAGATTTTTTCTCATGTGTGAAGGTCTTAAGAAGAGCTAATGCTTTGTTTGGATGATTCCTAACCTTCTTGTGAGTAATGCTTGGAAAAATATTTTTTAAAGTTCATAACTCCTTAGATGTTTATGGATATGAATTGAATCATATGAATTTTTCTAAATCTTAGCCTTTTTTCTTTGACAAGACCTTAATAATTTTATTTTCTTAATCCTTTTCCACCTCCCATATTTGTGTTTTGCTCCATCAAAATATTGGCCTCCTTTTGCAACAGCTGTGCTGGAAGGGCTTTTAAAGCCTCCTGATCTATTGTTCAGAACCTTTGCTCTTCCACTTCCCTCTTCTCTGTATTGAATTAGATAAAGGGTGAATTCCTTTTTGATTAGAAAGAAAGATTTGAGACTTGGAAGGCGCCAGATGGTGGCAGTGGTCTTTCACATCTGACAAATCTGGATCATGCAGTGAAGTGTAGCAAGTTTATGCACACTGTGCTCCATGCCATCATCATTTTTTCTCTTTCAAGCTGCATAGTTGGAATGAGGAAAGTGACATATTTTTATGCTTATCTTGAGGGAATTCCTAAAGAAGGTGAGATGTGTATCTAAGAGAGTAGAAAGGATAAGCCTTGGCTAGATCTGAGCATTGCTAATACTATTTTTTTCTGCATTTGTGTCACACTGTTGCATTTCACTGCATTTCAGTTGAGGTGTGGAGTAGTTTGGATGCCAGCTGAGCTGTGCTAGATTATGCTGGATCACACTGTTGTTCAGATTCTTAAAATCAGACTTGTACCTTGTATTATCAGTCTTTGCTGAATCTTCCTGCATGTGTAGTTTTTAATACCTGGTTTATTTCTGAATGCAGCAGGTACTAGCTCTATAGTGATGTTATGTGGAATTGGTTTATATTTCTGAAATCTTCACTTTGGTGTATTCAGAGGAGCTTAACAGTATTCTGTTTCTCTGCTTTAAGGAGGAATGGCTGGAGAAATCTGTATTTGAGAGACAGAATCAAGTACTGAATACCATATAAAATGTTTGGTTAAACAAATATTAAGGATAAAAAAAATACACTCCTTGGTTCTGGAGCTGAATTCTTGCAGTCTGTGCTGTGACTCTTCACTGTTTGGGCACAAATGGTGAGGGAAGGGAGAGCACCTTCAGATGTGGAAGTGATGATGGGTAAGGGCTGATTATGAACAACAGGAGTAGAAATGGCGAAGTCCTTTAATAATTTTGCACTGTGTGAATGTGAGTTGGTCTGTGAATATCAGTGCTGCAGTCCTGGGGCTCACACAGCAGCTGTAACAAGAGCTATAACCAGTGCTACACAGAAACAGGACAGCAGAAAATTTGCTGGCCATCCATACTCCCACATAAGCTGCAGAGCAAACCTTCCTGCTGGGAAATGTCCCAGCACTGCCAAAGAGGCAAGGCATGGGACCTGCTGCCATGGGCTTCGTCCACAAAGGTAGGCTCTGACCCCCTAAGGTGTGTTTTCAATGGTGCTGTCATCACCGTGGCTCTTCAGGCAGATAAAGCCCTGCAAAAACAAGATGAGTGGGGCCATGTTTGCATTCAGGAGGAGTTAACTGTATTCCAAATCCACCTCTGAGCATTGCTTCAGGTTGTTGGGGGTTTTGCTTATATTACGGCTTGAATAAAGCAATGGTGAATTTAAGAGTCCCTATGCAGCAATATGTTCCTCAGCTACTGAAAGAAAAAGACAAGGTTGAAAAGCAGTTGACTTCACATAGCATGCAGGCTTTCTTCACACCTGTTCTTGCAATTTAAGATTCTGACCCATGCAGGGTTTAGTCCACATCTTCTCTGTCACAGTGAGAGTGGAAATCTCATGGATTTGGTACTGAATTCCTGGGCTGAGATTTTTGCCTTTTTTGTTTGTGTTAAGCTACTTTTTTCTAGTCTGAAAAATCAAGCAATCTTCATTTGTTTCATTAAACATGGTTTTTACTTATATATTGATAAGAGAAACCAGTGCAAACTACATTGAGGAAATGACCATCGAGTTACATAATTTTTCTGGTAGAGAGTTTGCTGTTGAGTGCAATTTATTTTCTTTTTTTTAACTTAAATACGTGTCAAAGTTTCAGTCTGCAGAAAGTATTAGTCCATGAATCAAAATAGAGCTTAAAAGTTGCAATGTGAAATTGGAGGATTTCTGTGTAAACAGCGTGTACTTCTCAACTGACAGAATTTAATAGTGCCAGTTACACCTTTCCTGCTCTCTTAGCTGAACCTGGCATTCTGTAGAGTTAGACCTTTAGCAGACAGTAAAAAATACTTTTTCCATGTTTCCTGTATTCTCACAACTTGCCCTCCT
>VXBN01008977.1:0-11642 GCA_013397395.1 Sinosuthora webbiana
ATTACACTATGCCCCTTTGTACTGAGTGATTCAGCTAGAGTGAGTTCTCCAACTCTGCATGTCATTTTCACCGCTAAAGGGACACTTTGTTGGCAATTTTTTTTAAGCAAGAAAGGTAACTTTCAACAGTTATCTTGATTTATAATCCAAATGGAGCAGTTCCACAAAGAGCTCTACAGCCCAATGAATGTTGCCCTCATCCAGTGCACTTCCCTAAAATTACATTTCCTCACCCTGGCTGATCAGGAGAGCTGATTCTGCAGGTAGAGTTTGGGGATTTGGTTTGGTGGAGAGGACCAAGGGCTGGAATTTCTGGGTGGAGTGACCCTGTAGAGGACTGCCTCTTTCCCAGTTGTGTGTCTGAGTTTAGGGCTGGTACAGACCCTTCCCGTGGGTGTGTGGCCACCTGGAGGGAGGACACCTCTGTTTGTCCTGTGGCACCACTGGAGTTTAGAGCCACCCCACGACCCTCAGGACAAGTCTGACACTGTGGGGACACCTGCCCTGTCACAGTGTGGGACTTTAGTCCCACCCTGCTGCTCCTGCCACCTCCACCTCTGTGAGTCCCTGGGACACAATCAGAGCTGGCCACAGTCCCCAGGGCACTGGTCCCTAAAGACTTGGCCTGCACATCTCAGAAGTGTGGAAAAAAATCCCTTATTGCTTGGAAGAATGGCACATAGCACCCAGTTCTGTTCAATTCCTCTGCTTGTGTTCTCCCCTCCTGCTGCACCAGTGTGTCTCACTGAGGCCTCTCAATATAAAACATATTGAGAAAATACATTTCTCAGTATAAAACATTGAGAAACACAAAGCTTGTTGGTCAACCTTTTATATTTTATGTGCCCTTCCCCCTGTGCCCCCAGCAAAGTGCCCCCTCTGTTCCTAGTGGGGATGCCCAGCATGCCCTGGAGTTCAGCTAAATGGCAGCGTGAGGAAGAGTGATTGCTGGCATTTGTCTGACCACTGCTCTCTGCTTTACTGACCACCTTTTGTGATGCTGAGTTGTGTCCCTGGATGTCCCCCCTGGAGGGACTCCTGCCTCTGCAGGGCTCCAGTGGAATTTCTGCCTTCTCCTTCACAATCAGGGTCTTGTTACTGACACACAGCTGACAGCACGCCTCTCCCTGCCTGCCAGGCTTAGCTTCCCCCTGTCCCCTGGTTTGAGTAACACCCTTGTGCCTTGACAGGTTTTTTAAAGGCTCTGATCTGATTTAGCATCCTCTGTGGAGTACCCATCCTCTACTTTCCCAGACAAGGAAGGGGAGGATTNCTAGTGGGGATGCCCAGCATGCCCTGGAGTTCAGCTAAATGGCAGCGTGAGGAAGAGTGATTGCTGGCATTTGTCTGACCACTGCTCTCTGCTTTACTGACCACCTTTTGTGATGCTGAGTTGTGTCCCTGGATGTCCCCCCTGGAGGGACTCCTGCCTCTGCAGGGCTCCAGTGGAATTTCTGCCTTCTCCTTCACAATCAGGGTCTTGTTACTGACACACAGCTGACAGCACGCCTCTCCCTGCCTGCCAGGCTTAGCTTCCCCCTGTCCCCTGGTTTGAGTAACACCCTTGTGCCTTGACAGGTTTTTTAAAGGCTCTGATCTGATTTAGCATCCTCTGTGGAGTACCCATCCTCTACTTTCCCAGACAAGGAAGGGGAGGATTTTGGACTGTGGTCATACAGTTTTCACCACCAGGTCTGCACCCAGGGCAGAGACACCTTGGCCACTGTCATGGGCACAAGTGTGGGTTCTTTCTCCTCAGGGCAAGGAATTGGCATGGCTCTTTCTGAATAAAAGTTCAGCAAACATTCCTGATGGCGTTTCATGGTGAAGTGTAGCAGGGAGCATTTTCTGTTTCTTTAGGATAAACATGGAATTTTGACTCCCTGGATCCCCATATCAGCTGATCACAGTGTGCTGGATCCTCCTTGGTGTGTGGAGAAGATTGGAGTCTGTCTGCCCTGTGTGCAGCTGAACAACCATGGAAAGGATTCACAGCTAAACCTCTCCATGAGGGAATTGCAGATGGAGAACTGGGATAGTTTGGGGTTTTTTGGAAACATTGCTGAGGAAGGTTGGCCATCCATTTGATTGCAATCCACTGAGATCCCGTTCTTGGTCTAAGCTAGACTGGAAGAAATAATATGGCTGCTTCATATCAATGCTCCAATTAATTTAATGGAAATTTTGTGCTTATTCAGGTTGGAAGCCAGATGGAGTTGTCTCATACATCAGACAGAAGAAGGAAAGCCAGCAGCAGAAATTTCAGTGTATAAACCAGCTTGGAGATCCCACCACAGGTACTTTGGAAGCCACCTCAGGCTGCTGAATTACTTCTCTACAACAATGTTCTACAACTGATAATTAGCATGAAGGAAATTACTTTAGCATGTCTTCATGACATTTTTAAGATTTGCTGTCTGGGATGTGAAATATGGTCAAGGTAGCCAGCTTGTAATTTCTTCTTCATTTCAAAGAATCTGCTGCCAAAAAGATAATTTTGCTAGAATTTTAAGTGGGGAAAATGCAATTCAAGGCATGAATAGTAGGAACAAAAAGTTTTGTATGTGAATTTAGAAAAAAACATTATTTTGGTAATGCCTTACATTTGCAAGGTAATTATTGTAATAATTTGATATGTAGCAGTGAAAAAGGTTTAAAACTGGAAGACAGATATTGCTTAAAATCACATTCTGCCCCCATTTTCATGCCAAAATTGTCTTCCCAAATTTTCGAGATAACTGCAAATGCTTCCAAAATAGTTCAACACATGAGACTTTGCATGCTTTTGGAAGGGGAAAAAAAAATGCACTTAGCAGAGGCAAACCTTTATTTAATTAGCCACAGTGTAAAGGTTTCTTGTATTCCTTTGCAGTTACACGGCGGTGAGAGGCTGTGGAGTACCTGAAGGGTAACTCCTACTGGGACTAATTCAGTCCAGACAGCTCCAAGTATGTTCATTAAGCTCTGGCTGGGTTTCACACAGGTGGGGAAGGTTAGAAAGCAACAGATAGAGAATGGTCCTGATTGTGTTAAGCATAAAACACCATCTGTTTCACAAGTACGAAGGGAACTGCATCGGCAGGTCCTGAGGAATCCTACCCCGCTGCTAGAAGTCAGCTCTCTTCTTTATTTATTTTTTATTCTCTTGCTACATATTCAAGCTTCACTGTAAAGCAGCTAGAATGTAGAAGCCCTAAGCTCATAAATCAGGGGGGCTGCTGAAAAGATGCCAAGGTTTAAACTGCCATGGGGGCTTTCAGACTTGGAACACGTCAGGAAAAGAGGGAACTTTAAATAAGTGTTATGGTTGGCAGGAGAGAGGGAGAGAATAGAACGGGGTTTAATTCTGAAGTTTTAAAATAGAGCCAAATAGGCTTGAAAGTCAACTGGTGTAGCAGTTAAAATGCTCTACATGGGCTACTGCTTTCTCTTTGCTTTTGGAGAATTGACAAGGAGGGGGCAGAGCCTGTTGGAAGGGCACAGTAACTGTGTCGAAATATCCAGTGCTTCATCGTTGAATTAGAAAATCTTCTGAGGGTTGCTGTTAAGAAGAAACAGTAAAAGCAGATGTAACAAGTGGTTGGATGCAGATGTGTCTGAGGGCTGCAGAGCTTTGTGGACACTGAGCCTTGACAGTGGCCGTGTGGGGAAGGAAGAGATTTTCCTCCGTGCTCTGCCTGTAGCAAATTCTGCCTGGAAAACCCATGGGTGGGACCTGGTGGCTGCAGGGCTGCAAACATCTGGTGCCTTGGAACATGGGAGTGCAAAAACGAGATCTCTGCAGGTCCTGGAGGTGGTGGTGCCTCACCCCTTCAGAAATCGCCTGTCCATGGGAAGGGCTAAGTCCCATTTTTTATAATCTTGGTTTATTGTATATAATCCCCAAACTCTGCATTAGTGGGACTAAGAGTGCAAGGAGTCCAGTAAAGTGTAAATCTCAACTGTCACAGATGTACCAAAACTTCAGTGGTATTTGATACTTTCATTAAAATCTCAGGTCCTGAAATCACACAGAACTGAAAATTCCCCCTTTTTTATTTTGGCCTCTCTCTCGCTCCCCCTTTATCCTTTTTATTTTGTTTTCTGTGTTTTTAATATAGTTCCATTACTTGAACAGGACTAATTTCCTGACCCATTAGACCAGTAATGGTTTTGCCTTTCTTTAGCTGTTAAATGCTGACCTAGCCTTGACTTGCACCAACAAATTGTTCACATTAGGAGCAGGATTTGGGGATGTGAGCCAAAACTTTTACAGGAGAGAGTGGAGATGAGTGTGGGCCCACCAGGGCTTTGGTGGGGGTGGAAACAATTGGCATGGAGGCTGGCAGGAGTCCCTCTGACACACGGGTGATGCAGTGTGCCAGAGAAAAGTCCTGTAACAAATCTCTGTTGGTTGCTCCATCTTCACTTCCCTGAGGAGAAGAATCATAGATATTCAGTCCATAACTTTTGCAAAAGCCTGTGCTCACATTTCAATATTTGTCTTGCAACACCAGCAGGTTCAAAGGCTTGGGGTTTATGTTTAGAATAGAGTTTTCTAGACAGCTTAGATCCCATCCAGTGCAGACCCTGAGATTAGCTCAGAGGGTGAGAGCACGGTGCTAAAAACCCCCAGGGTGGCAGGTTTGGTTTCCAAATGGGTCATTCACTGAAAAGTTGGGCTTGAGGATTTTTGGGGGTCCCTTCCAACTGAGAATATTCTGTTATAAGAATCTGTGGTAAGGTGACCCCAGAGATGCTTTTAATGGTGTCAGCCGACCTGGAATGTGATTTTTGGTTGGCTCTCTTTAAAACAAGGGCTTTTGTTACTGTTGTAGAACTCGGGATTTTTTGGTTTACAGAACATTCTGACCCTGTGTGATTTCCCTCACTGGTGTGCACCTGGACATCTTTTGCCATTTAAAAGGACCTGTTGAAGTACTCCCAAAGCAGGACACTGAGGTAAGAGCATGTATCCTTCTCTGCAGAGTGGATGTCTGCTCAGGGTGACTGAAGATGAACCTGCTGAGAGCAGGACTGCCCGGGTAGGACCTGCCAGGGACCTTTGGTTTGGGTTGTTTCTGTGCAGCAGTGATGAGGCAGGAAAAGGAAACAGCTCAGCAGCTCTGCAGAGGGTTCCCAGGGAGGAGGTCTGCACTTACTTTTACAAAAATTCCCATCTTGGTTGAAACCAAGGTCCAAATCTGTTTGCCTCCTCCTCCTGCCTCTCCTGGGTGCTTTTATCTCGTGTGAGGCTGGACTGAGAGCTGCTGGTGCTTTTGGACCGCCTGACCTTCCAGTTCAGCTTTATTTACACTCCTCATCACCTCCTGTTCTCCAGCCTGGGTACCTGGGAGCAGAGGTGAATCCAAACCCCTCGGTGTCCTCGCTGCAGTGGCAGGAGGGGTTGGTGCCTTTGAGGTGCAGTCAGGCATCCCCTTTACAGACCCCGGTGTCTCCAGTCCCCTTTGCTGTCCCTGCCCGGCTGTGCCCGGGCTGTGGGGCTGGAGGGGATGGCCCCAGGCTGTTGGCATAGAGACTGGAGCACGGCTGGAAAAATGTCAGCCCCTGCAGACGGCCTGGGCTGGGCCACGGAGAGCTCCAGCCGCTTCTGCAGCAGCTCCAGCTTGTGGAACTCCCACTTCACCTCGCAGATCGTTTCGTGACCTCCAGAGTCTCTCGCACAAAGTACAAGACGTTAAGTTCATTACCGACTGCAAGGAATTTTAGCAAACAATAATTAGCAGCGCTTAAAAGATCCTCTGCAGCCCAGAACACTAAATCCGTGGGTATAGAACAACCAGCCGTGGAGCACATGTGTGTGTAACAGTATCAATGTCGAAATCCCCTACTGAGACGAGCCATAGCAAGGCGTTTTTAGCCGACATACTTTTGGGATCGCTAATGATTAATTAGTGCGTATCATAATGTAAAGCAAATGTCACCTCTGCTACCTGGGGCTGCTGTCATTTGAGAGGGGGAGCTGTTTGCAGGGGAAGCAGCGCAAACAGCATCCCAGCCTGCCACCTCGTGGGCGCAGCCTCCCCCGGGATGGGACCGCAGCCTCCCCCGGGATGGGACCGGGGGGTTCCCGGAGCCTCCCCCGGGATGGGACCGGAGCATCCCCCGGGATGGGACCGCAGCCTCCCCCGGGATGGGACCGCAGCCTCCCCCGGGATGGGACCGCAGCCTCCCCCGGGATGGGACCGGGGGGTTCCCGCAGCCTCCCCCGGGATGGGACCGCAGCATCCCTCGGGATGGGACCGGGGGGTTCCCGCAGCATCCCCGGGATGGGACCGGAGCCTCCCCCGGGATGGGATCGCGCCTCTCCCGCAGCATCCCCGGCCCCGCGGGGCTCCCCGAGCTGCAGGGAGCTTTGGAGGGAGAAAAAACCCTCCAACAACTGTTTTTTCGTCCTCCCTCCCTCTCCGGAGGGCAGCCGCCTGGAAGGGAAGGGCTCAGAGGGCTGCTGATAACCAGACAGAGATTTCTGACCCCGCACGGCAGAGCTGTGTAAAGAAAAAGCCAGGATTAGGTGCCTAAGAATATATTATTACTGATGATTTCTCCCTAACTAGCCTCGTTTTTTGAAGGTGTTGTAGTCGAAGCAGTTTGCAAGCCACAGGGCAAAGGGGGTTTGCCCTTCACTGGGGATGTCCACGAAATCTCTCTCTATTTCTGCATGGAAACCACATTGCACTTACTCTTGTGTTAATTCACAGCAGTACGTTTTATCCCATCCCACTCTTGAGCTGCTAGTTTTCAGCATAAATTACATTATTTTATAAACGTTTGTTGCTCATTTTTTAAACTAGCTCTCTGGGAAATTGTTACTAACCAAGAGGAAACACTACATGTGATTTAGTCCCACAGTAAGATCTAGAAAAGGAGATTTTTCTGTTTGCAATGAGCGAGTGCCAAGGTGTATCTTTTTTTACAAAAGCCAGGAGTGTCACAATTGAACTAATAAACATTTTTCTATTCAGCAGAATTTAATGCAAATGACTGAACTGATGATTTCAACTAATGCATTTGTCTTCTAAAACTGCAGCATTAAATTTTGTAATCCTACTGTCCAAAAAAAAAAAAAAAGCAATATTACATTACAGCTGTGGATCCCTAAATACTGTAATCAGATATCACCAATCTGGGCAATTTGTGTGAACCCAATACAGTTGCAGTTCAGTTTGAAAAGGGGAAGAGTTGTTTGATTTATCACATTTTTTGTGCGTGCAAGTTGAAAAGCGTGCCTGATTTCCGCTATAAATTGTATCCATGCCTCATCACTCCATATTTTTAGAGGTATGCTGACATCCTAAGCACAGTAGGATCTACGCTTGACATTTTAAAGGGGCTTTTTTAATTTATGTGGATGTTTGATACAACACATTTTTTCAATCTGTAGTGTGGGAGGGTCATGAATTTGAGCTTTCATTTCCCGTACATTCTAGGAACAGCTAATTTTGAAGTGTAAACTGTATAGCTTGCATATATTTTCCAATTCTCTGCCAGAAGTATATAATGGTAACTTACTGTGTAATTGATAAATTTCTTATGTAAATAATAGTAGCTGTAGTGGACAGAATTGTCAGACTTTTATCTGACTAATTGTCAGCATGGGTTTGATCAGTTTTGATCTTTTGCTACTTATTGTAGCAGATTAAAAAACTTACATTTCATGTTGCTATTTTTTAGCAAATAAAATTCATGGAAATATTCTATTACATGTCAGACAATACCGTGGTTGTCTGGTAAATAAATAATACTTAAAATGACAGTCTTGTTACTGAGAGATACACAGAGAATAGCAAGGGAATGGGAATTGATGCAGCCAAGTTATAACCATCTCTTCTCTGACAATCCTGGCCATAAACGGTAAAATTTCACTTAAATATCTATTTCAATTTATTAACCTGTCCAGAGTGAAAAGCAGCTGCTGAAACACTGTTCAATTTCTATGTGTTTTTACTGTTTAATTTGATTTTAATCAGAATTCTGTTTGTGTCCTGCTTTTATGTTCTTATTTCAGCAAGAACTTGGCAACCTAGAAACTGCAAAGTCCGAGGGATGCTTCCTTTTCCATCGAGTCTCTTAATCCCTTTATGGAAGGAGAATTTGTGTCTTGTCTAATGTGTTGCTTCACAGGGTAGATTTTTTTTTTTTCTTCTTCAAACATCTGAGATTTCTCTTACACTAAAATCTCTCAGAAAGAGTGCAAAGGAAAGCTCAGAGAATATCATAACAGTTGTGGACCTTGTAGTTATTCTAAGTCCACACTTGACTCTGTTTACCTTGTAATGGAGAAGTTTTCAGGGTGAGTTACAGGGGTTCAGGAGTAGTTCTGCAATTGCAGCAGTGGGACATGAAAGTGTTCCCTGATTCCCCTCTAGGTGGGCCAGGACAGTGCTGGGAGATGCCTTCTGTCACTCTCATAAACCCTGTGGGCCCTGGGGCTCCCGGGCTCTGCAGTCTCTGCAGGCTCTGGGGCTGAGCTGTGGGGATCTCACAGGTCTGGTGGGGCACAGCCTGGCAGGGGGAGCTGCTGTCACAGGGACTGGTGTTGGTGGCCCCAGGCAGGACCTCGTCCAGCAGGACACACGTTTCACGGGAACAGTCACTGCAGTAACCAGAGTGAAGCTGCCCTGGTGCCGTGCTGGGCGTGGGCTGCAGTGCCTGAGGCTGCAGGGAGAGCACTCCTGCCCCTGGGGCTGCCCAGGGTGTGCCCACCCAGGTCTGTGACACTCTCCTGGGAACACAGTCTGACACTGCTTACACATGCACAGCCTGTGATACGATCTGTTAGCGCTATTCTGCATATTCTATTCATATTTAAGGTGTAATTGTAGTATTAATGCATTACATACAGACTGCAGTGTTAGCTTGTGCTACCTGGATGTATTCTCCTCCTGAGCACTCACTCAATCTTCCCTGGACCTGCCACATTCTGAACATGAAGGAACACAGATTTCTCTGTCCAAAGGCCAGCTTTGCAGACACTGTGTATGTTTAATAAAGTGCATTCACTGATTTTGTGAAGACACTACACAAGGCTGAGTTTCGTAGACATATACTGCTAAAATTGCCTTGCCTATTATAAAGATAAAAATATCTTTTTGTTCAAATGTTCTGCTTGCTTCTTTACAAATGAAGGAGTTAAATACTGAAAGGCAGGTGGATGCTGTAACTACTTTAGAAAAAGATGAATAGGGCTGATGGCTAAAACTACAGGGAATCTATTGAAGGTCCAGATGCAGACATGGCTCTTACTCTACACACAGTTCAAAGTGGGGTGAAGCTGCCTGGTTAATTGGCTATGAAATAACTAACCTCTGGGAGAAAATTGCCCTTGTAGTTAATTGCTTGTGTTCAGGGTAAGATGTAGCCACCTGGCTGATTAGTGCCCTCACCTATATTTACACCCACCCGCGTTTAAATGCAGGCAGCATTGTCAGGCTGGCTGTGTGCATTCATCCTGTGGCCCTCATGGATTAAAGAAAATATGACCATCAAGGTCAGTTTTGCTTTTCATTCTTCTTTTATCTCCTTCTGAATCCCCCATTTCTCACATAAGAGGAGCAAATCCAATCCTAAAGTAAATCCGCAGGCTTTGGCAGAGCAGTAGTGGAATGAATTTTGCCCCAATTGTTTAATTTGGTCATATTACAGAATCATCAGGGCTGGAGTGGGGAAGTAAAATCTGGCAGCCTAATGGAAGCCAGAAGGCAAGGCTGGTGAATGAGTGTAAGGAAAGCAAAGTGTGAAAATAGAGACAGGGAGTTGTGGTGTTTTTGTGATGGAAAAATTTGTGGGAACAGGTAGGACAAACACCACTCAAAGAGGGTATTAAGCTTTCCTGAGGGGGAGAGATGGAGAGGAGGATCTAGATAAACAAGTTGCATGTAGAATTGCGTGACTTTTTAAATGGCTTTGTGCTCTTCTGCCCGCTGGTGTTGGGCAGTGGTCCTGAGCAGTGTCCCCTGGGACCTGGGGCTGTCTGGGCCAGCTGTCCTGAGCCCCTCGGTGTCACTGCCCTTGCAGCTGGCTGCTCACATCCCTGGGCTCTGGGGCTCTGCTGTGAGATGCTCAGTGTGCAGGGAGGTGTGGGGACACAGACAGAGGTGGTGCTGAAGACAACGTTGGCCCCGATGTAGGGCAGCTGTGTTAATTCTCCAGCAGTGGGAACAGCCTTGCCCTCCCAGCTGTGGGTGTGAGAGGAGTGAGGGAGCTGCTCCAGGGTCAGGGGAGTCTGCTGGCCCTGCTGGGAGGAGGAAGGGACAGGAGGGAGTGCAGGGACACACAGGGTCAGATGTCACCCGGGGGAGGTGGCCGTGCAGGGACAGACAGAGAGGGTGAGGGGACAGGGACAGACACACAGGGTGAGGTGGCTGTGCCAGGGACAGACAGACAGGGTGAGGTGACAGTGCTGGGGACACCCAGGGTGAGGTGGCCGTGGCAGGGACAGGGACAGGCAGGGTGAGCTGGAACTGCAGAAGGGAGAGAGAAGGAGAGAAAGAGCCAGAGCTGTGTGGAGCTGCTCATAGGATTGCAACAGAGAAAAGGTAGGAGACACTTTTAGATAACAAGGTGCTGATATTTGAAGCCTTCTGAAGTTTTAAAGAAGCATTCTAAGTGTTGTGGCCACCTCCAGAGCCGCAGGGAGAGGCTGTGGCAGGAAGGTGTCAAAGGAGTTTCTTCAGACACCACTCTCCCTCTCAATGCTTTTTTTACTGTTGCCTTGTTAGTGTTTCCATTTCCCATCTGTCATGGATTTGCTGATGTTTTCCTGCTTTTAGAGGAGAAGAGCTGCAGCTCAACCACCCTTACTGAGGTATGATAGCTCAGCAGCTTTGGGGCCCAGCAACAGGAATGTCACACAGACCTGCACTGATGGATTCACCTGTGATCTACAGTGACTGACTGAGCAGAGTTTGAGGCTGCTCCTTTGTTCTCAAGATGTGCCTTACTTATTCAGACTGTGCACTGCCACAGGTGGTCACACAGAAGTGATGGAGTTATGAATGGAAGCAAACCCATGGGGCAAAGGGTTTTTTCTACTTTTGCATAGCTAGCTAAGAGTCTGGCACTTTGTCTAAGCTTGTCATTGAGAGTACTCCACCTATGAGCTCTCTGCCTCCAGAGAGAAATTGATCTCACCTGTAAGAGGTGGGAGACCTGCTGTGTGTCTCCATGAAAATAGAGAAATCACAGTCAAAAAGCTTAGCTCAGACATCTGGGTTTCCCACAGCCCAGTGCTCACTGAGGTTAATTCATCCTAAATGATTCATCTGTCCTGCAGCTCTCTGACTGGGAGAGACATCTCCTTTTCAGTATCAGAGAGAAGGCCTCAGAGTCCTGCTTAGATTGAATCTCTAAACACTCTGGCCCTTTTTGGGGAGATCAGAAGGTTTAGGTGAGTGGTTCTGCCTCGTGGAATCTAAATCTCTCATGCTCTATATCCTGCAGAACAAATTTCAGTTTAACATTTTAGTCCTTTCTAATACTTCACTGTTTTCTTTTTATGTGAATGGCTATTGTTTTACTCCTTCATTTACGTGGTTGAAATGTAAACTTTGTAAAAAGCAATGAGCACTATTTCTTTCACTGACAAAGGCTGCAGTACAGCCGAAGGTATGGGGAAGGTAAATGGAAACCTTGCTCCAATA
>VXBN01009018.1:0-32248 GCA_013397395.1 Sinosuthora webbiana
TGGTGATTCCGGACTTCTCCATAGATTGTTTGCCTGTGGTTACTCATAGAAAAGTCAAAGCTGGAGAACTGATGTGATTCTGTGGGTTAAGCAATCTGGGACTCGACCTGCTGTAAGAGTCAGAGCAAATGGAGCAGTGGGTCCAGGATGCTCTGGAGATTGGTGGCTGCACCAGGGACCTAAACTAAACAGCCTTCTACCAAAAACAAAAGTGATCTGGAGTGATTTTAATACATTTTTTAGATCAGCAGCTTCTTATTGTCTCTGAGTGCTCTGCTAGTCAGCCCTCTTTAGATTAGGCCTTTTAAAATTAATGTTTCAGATAGATTACTGTTTATCTACAGTATTGGTCTAGAAGTGACTCATTACACAACTGCATGGAACAGGTTTTCTTGCACTGTTTGTTTATTTACTCTATTTACCTCTAGGGAACTTGGCTGCATTTATAATTTTGACTTCCCTCTTCAAAGGTGTTTGTGCACCTGGACTGCAAGTTGCATTAGCAAAGATTAAATGTTTCCTGGCAAAATGATGATATTTTTTTACTAGCTGAAATTTTAAATAGTTTTAAGAAAATATGTGGTTTCTTCTTGGTGTTAAGTTGTGAAATAATCTTTGCCAGGTTTCCTTTATAAATCAGTTTGCATTTTTGTAACACCTTTTGACTGTAGGGAACCAGAACTGGGTTTGGACGTGTCCCTGTGGGCTGTAGTGAAATAGAAGCTTTACAGTTGTCATGAATAGGGCTGTGTAAGGTGTGCTACCAGTGCCATAGCCCCCTCCCACCCCAGTATAGCAGATTAATTCTTCTGGAGCCAAGGCAACAGACCTGTGTCCGGGAATCCCATGGCAAAATCACCCTGCACTGCTTCTCCTGGTACTCATTTCAAAATTAGCACACCTCTTCAGAGTCCCTCAATCTGCTACTATGTCTGATCTGTTCCAAGAGAACAGATATAGATATAGCTGAATTGTATCTGTTGCTCCCCATGTAAAAATGTAATTGGGCTGTCATTGTTATTTTTCTTTGCAACACCCTTGTGAGATTGTATTTGTATTGTTTAAATTTTTAAAAACAAGGAACTGAGCCATGGAGATTATTTATTAATTGATCAGATTCAAATCTAAGAGCAAAACTCTGAGCAAAAATTGAACTGCAAGTAATAATAGCTTATATTTGGCCTACGTGATTCATTTTCTGTAATAAAGTTGTTTCTTGTCATAAATAGAGGTTTGGTTGCTTTCTGTTATTTTTATTGCGGTTTTGTTTGTTTGTTTTTAAACTACATAGTCATGTTATTATTACTGTTATTGTCATTATTATCATAATTCTTATCATCATTACTATTACATTTGTTAGTATGATCATTATTATCCAAGTTTATTGTGAACAACTCTGACAAGAATTCTGTTTCTGCAGTTCTGGGATTCCTGCATAGAAGAGATTTACAGAGCTCCACCCAATTTACAGCTTCTTTTTATAGAATAGAATGGGCCTTGAATCTGATAATAAATTACTTCAGTGATACTGTTCATGCAAGAACTTTGAATATGTAAATGTATCATGTTTTTCATGTTTTCTTAGAAATCTTCTGAATGATGCCCTGATACTAGTAATGAAATAATAATAATAATAATTCTGCAAAAATTCACATAATAGTAATATTACACCTTTCTCTGCCCTCCTTCTACAGAAAGATTTTGTAAAAGACAGTAATAAGCAATATGCTTCTTAAAAAGAAATCATTACATAGAAACACATTCATGCTATTTGTGGTATAAATTGGTATGGTAATGCTATGAAATCCGGTTCAAAAAGTATTTAAGAAAAGGATGGCAGGAAAGAAGCTGGGAAGTGTGAGAGTAGCAAAGTAGTGGTAATTTTTTTTTTTAATTTTTAATCAGAGAGAATGGGCATTCAGAAGATTTTGATAGTGTAGAGCAGGTGTTGCTTCAGATCCAGCTAAATTGGTTTACACAGATTTTGTTTAGAATCTGATTATTTATCATTTGATAAATATACATCTGTCATCATTCAGATGCTGGAGAAATCGTTTCAAGATTTTGTTTCTTTCAGTAGTTGTTTTACTGGTTTTAAATGCCTGTGGATTAATACAGATCCAGATTAGACAGGGCTAGTATTCCTTTTCTTCTAAATTAAGTTGGTTTTTTTGTCTTCTCTATTCCCACTTTTCCAATCTTCCCCTGCCCCCATTTTCCCTGTAAAAATATCTTTAGGAATGACTTGCTGATGGTATGCCGCCAGCTGAATATGGAGGCGTCTGTTGCAGAGATCATGTACCAGCTGGGAGCAGATGAAAATGGAAAAATTTCCTTCCAGGATTTTATTCAGTGCCACATGGAGCTGGTACAGGAAATCAAGAAGGAGGAAGTGGAGCTTTCTGTGAAATCTAATGACTCTTGTAAAAAGAAAAAGTTAAGGGATCGAGTAGCTTCCTGGCCAACTAGCAGCAATAACAGTTTAGGTAGGTATGACTTTTAAATGTCCTGTTGGTGTAATTTAACAAAAGGTAAACTGTGGGCTGTTTGTTACTGATTTTACTGGCATTAGGGTTGCTCCTAAAGGGCTTTGTGAATCTGCCTTGCCGTAATTTCATCATTTGCTAGAGTCCTTTTGTAACGGATGCAGACTTTCCATCAGAATGTAAACCAGAATGTGTGCAGAGCATCCTCCTTCTAAAAATGCAAATTGCACAAGAGAACAGACTTTCTTGGAAGGGCAAGGGCTGGTAACTGAAGATCCAGGGAGTTCTCTGTTCTCTGTGAAGCCCAGGTAGCTATGTAGGTAATGAAAATGAAAAATGAGGGGAGACTTAATCTTAGTTCCAGTCATAATATGCTGTAGGAAGTAATGTTTCTTGTATGCTTTAAAAATTGTTCCACTTAGTGGGAGATCTGAATGCTGGAAGAGCCCTGTGATTTAGAGAATACAAAAATACTCCTACATCTGGTTAAAAACCAAACTAAAAAACCCAAAATCAAAACCAGAACCAAGCAAACGAAACCAACAACAACAAAAACAAACCACACCACCTGCCATAAATGCAAACCAACAAGCAAAAAAATGAGTGCTATTCTTTCTACAGGAAAACGGGATGTAGGAAGAAATTATCTGTGTCATTGAGCCCAGTCCTTGATAGTACTGTGACCAGTCAGCATTAGGTCAGAAATGTTAACACCTGCAGAATGCTTCCTTTTACCCTGTGAACAATGGAAGAGACTAAAGGACACAGATTCTGGGGTCAAAAATGACAAAGTGTGGTGTCTTGTGGAAAAAGCTGAGGATGCTGTCTATTTCCCCGCTCCTTACAAGAGTGCATGCTGGCTAAGTATGACTGCTGGCTAGTGACATGGAACCTTCATCCATGCTTCACAAAAACGCCGTCAGCCTCTGATGGTGTTTAGTTGGAGCTATGTCTCCTCAACCTTTTCTTTAGGCTTTTATGTTCTAAAACACTTTCTAAACTAAAAATTGTCCATTAGTCCTCCCAATAGTTTTTCTTTGAAGCATCTCAAATTAATTTGGGAGTATTTTTTACTGTCAGATGTGCTTCATACATCTTCTGGAGAGTTGTGTTATTCCAGCTTCTCATGTTATTGACCTGTTGTCAAGTGTAATGTTTAACATCAGATTTATTTATTTATTTATTTGAAGGTTGTTGATGGTACGTGGGATTTCTGTTTTAGCAGCATGATGCAAAGCATACTGAAAACAGAATACAGATACAAGTCACACATAGCAGAAGAGAGCAATTGCAGGGCACACAGCTCAAACGTAATACCAGTGGGGCTGAGCTGTGTATACAAGTACCCCACACTGGCCCAGCTAACTGAGGGAGACATTCACACTCTTACTGAACTCAGGGAGAAATACGGCACCAGTTGATTCTATCAGTGGTTATCTAAAGCAAAACCCACCCTTAGGTCCTCTTGTTGTTGAGATCAAGCCAGCTTTTTTGCAACAGCTATGATCAGTCCCAGCTCACATCCTTCCCTGAACTTCATGGACACATCACCCTGGCACATCTCTGATCCTGCTCCTGTGGTAGGGCTTTACTGATCAGTCACATTTGCCTTTATCTTGTCAGTAGTCAGCTTCATAGAAAGTAAAACTGGGTATGTGTTGATTTTGGTGGTTTGGTCTATCTAGTCATTTACTTATTTATTTGCTTTGGTATAGGGTTAGCACGTTCAGTCTTCCAGTCACTTAGCAAATATTTTTTGCTAGTCATCTCAGAAATCCAAATTTTCCTTGTTTGCTTTGTATCCTTGGTGAACTCCTTATCTTTTTGCTTCTTAGATGGACTATACTACTCCCTTTTCATCCCATCATCTCATGCTCCTTGGCTTTTCATTTTGGCTTCCCATTTTGGCTTCCCAGAACAGCACATCTGTTTCATAGCTCAGTTTATCTCATTTTTATGGTTTCATAGTCATATTTTGTTATAGAGGTAATTTGTTTTTAGCATTTCTTCTGTTTATGCTTCTTTCATATATATTCTTGAATTGCAAAACTCTGTAGTTTCTATGCCCATTTCTCCCATAATTTTCTGTATTGAAATCTTCAGAAGCCTTGTGCTCAATTGATTTCCAGCCTGTGAATCTCTGTCTGGAGTTGTCAGACAATATTTCAAAGCCAAGATTGTGCCTTTTTTTTTTTTTTTTTTTTTGCTTTAAGGATATTGTGTGTTCCCTTGCTCATACAATTATCTTCCGTTGCCTGCTTTTTTGGTGCTGATACAGTTGTATTTTTCTGCAGAGCAGAGTTATTGTTCTGCTCTCAGATGGCTGTACAAAGTTTCCCTGTTTGCTGACCGGATTTCTGGGGTTTAAAATCTTCTTTCTTAGACAAACCAAGTAATTATGATTTGTAATAATCAAAGGTGAAAGACAGCTCCAAAAATTTATAAGAGAAAGGCCAACATAATAGTTTCAAAATTTATCCCACAAAGAAAACTTACTAATTGCTGCCAAAAAATATTCATAGATGAACTTCCAAATTTATTATTGTTTAGAATTCAGTCCCAACTACTTTTTTCCCCTAGTCCCCAATTGCTGTTAGTTTTACAAGAATAATTGAACCCATTTTTAAAGTTGGTGAGTGAACCCATTATTCTTTTCCTATTTTTTTCCCAAAAGTTAAGTTCAGAAGATGTTTTGATATATTTTGCTTGATTAGTTTTGCTCTGCTGATCAAGTGTAACTATCTTACTGCACTGTACTTCTAAAGCTATGGGGAATTATGGGATTTGTCCTTGTCCTGCCTTGACTCTTGCAGGAATTCTTAGAGAACATATGGAGATGCTTCCCCCTCCCAAAAAGGATAAGAAGAAATACTAAAAATGAGTATTTAGGATGCAACTGGTTTTTATTTGGTTGTTAAAAAAAAAAAACATTATGGCAGCACTGTTCAAAATGTTCTATATAGTTTTCTTTTCAAAGAATCAAGGAAACAGCACTGCAATATATTTCTGTGATATAAACTCAGCCTGTGGTATGACCGTAATGACAGCTGAGGAATTGTACCTGCAGTGAAGCTTGAATTATGATCTGTGCCTTTCTGTGCCTTTCTGATGTTTCTGTGCCTTTCATGTCTTTGAGGGCTCACTTACATACTCATTAGTGATCAAAGAATTGATAATGTTATTATTGAGTCTTTGCTGTTGCTTTCTAAGCATTGCTTGAGACAAGAGAATCATGTACAAATTCAAACAGGAGCTTAGAGGATGTTCTTTTTTTGCATTACTGGGGTTTTTTTCCTGGTTGAAACACTTTTTATTAAACTTTATTTTCAAAGATAGTTTACAGGCCTTTCTTTCAAGACTAATTTTTACATAGTGTATGAGTTGCTGATAATATTTAAAGCTGCTATCATGTATTGATGTGGGGCACATAAATGACAGAATTTCAAAACTCATTTGACTGGTGTTGAGTAACAGGAGTCCTGATGATCTGAAACAAAGGAATCCAGCCTCTGACATGAATGTTTTTACACTGCAAGTTTGTTTGTAATTGTGCAGAGATTACCAGTCAAGCACCATTTTCTGCTGCCTTTTCTTGGAACAGTTCCAAATTCCTTAAAAAAAAAAATAAAGGAAAAACCTTTTATCTAAATATAACATTTCCTTTGCTGCCTATAACTTTTGCTTTTCATTATGAAGAAAATAACTTGAAAAGAAGTTGCAAAAAGTAATTGCATCTCATTTACTATTGAACTTTGTCTCATCCATCTTTTTTATCATTGATAAGGTTATTTGAATAATTTTGCCCAACTTTGCCCAACAAATGTTCATGCCTGCATTTCCAGGTGGGCGTGGGAAATTGGTTGACTATTTTAATCAAGGTTCAGGACTCAGGTTCATTAATAGTCACTCATGTATGTCCTCAGTAAGCCTAACCTGCATCCATATCTACCACCCTGATGAGCAAATGGAT
This sequence comes from Sinosuthora webbiana, assembly GCA_013397395.1. Classification (NCBI taxonomy): domain Eukaryota; kingdom Metazoa; phylum Chordata; class Aves; order Passeriformes; family Sylviidae; genus Sinosuthora; species Sinosuthora webbiana. Next base: position 6,457 of record VXBN01009018.1, read on the forward strand.
GTATAGATTTAAAAGCTTAATGTTTTATTCAAGTGCACAAAAGAGGAAGTTTTCCAAGTTACTAGAATTAGGCTTCTGGATGTTTATTAATCAGCAATTCAAAGCTGTTATAATATGTTGTAGTTCTTACCCTACACTATTCATGTCAGCAAGAGCTTTAACAATAATTTGCAAGTAATAACCAGTTATTTTTCTATAAGTTAAATGGAATGTAAACTCTGTTAGTGTTTTTGCATTTTAAAATACAATAAAAATAGCAAAATAATTTTTGAAAGTGTTGCTGGAGTCTTGCAGTCACCATTATATCACTTATTATATCGTTTCAGTAGGAAATGCAGGAAGAATGTCAGTTACTGATCAAATCTGTGGGTCCTGTGTCCAGTTCTGGACAGTGAGGGCCATAATGGGTACAGTAAATCTGTTTGAATAACAGTGAGTGATGGAGGTGGATTGCTTGGCACATGAAAACTTTAACCTAGCAGAACTACATCTCTAAGTATTTAAAGCAGAGAGTTGCCTGAACAGTTGTGGCTACTGTTAGCTTTTTCAGTGCTTTATAGCTTTGTATGTCTTTTATAAACCTAGCATTAGAATTATTTAAATTATGCATTCTGTAGGTTTGTCTAGCTCTTTACAAGGAACCACTTTTTCCCCTTGATAAAGAATAGGCTATTTCTAGCACCCATTGACTCGGAGGATGAACAATAAATGGCAGTATTTATTAAAAAATTCTTGGTTTCCTGTATTTATTGCATGTATTTATTGATCTGATTTCTTATTCTAGATAAACAGTTACGAATACAAGAGTCCTTTACCATTTTTTTGCTGTAGGTTAGTATTTGGTAATTAATTCAGAGCCAGCTCCCCCTTCTTTACTGAAAATAAGTCCTCTGAGAACTTACTATGATCATTTATTTTCATAGTGGGTCAAGTATGAGAAATAATCAAAGGATTGGTAGGAATTCAGCTTTAAATTAAGCTTATGGGTAAACAGGAGAGGCAGACCAGTGGGGCTGAAAAATCATTATTTTTGCTTACATTAATTCCATGTTTGATCTTACTGCAAATAAATTGCTCTCGAGAAACTGATGCAGTGATTACGTTTATTTATGCTATATTTAATTAAAAACTACAGAGTTCGTATCGACTCAAAGGCATGCTGCAGATTTTCTTGAGATTTATGAGCAAAGTTTCACTCTTAGATATATTTAACTAGACAATCCTTGAGTTTCTGCTAGGGAAAATTTAACTACATAAAAACTCCTGTTAACTGTAAGTGGTTTAGTTTATTACGTTTAAATAATCTTTTGATACCACTGTCTTTGTGCAAAGCAGCACAATAGAGGTAATTTTTCTTTTTTTTTTTTAAGAAACAGAGAGTTTAAGTTCTATGAGCATCCTTACAAATGAACCTGACTTTCCAGAGGTTTATGATTCACAGCTGATGAATCTTAGTAAACTCATAATATATAGTATGCATTAAACACCAGTGAATCTACAGGACAGAAGGGATCCCTGCAGGGATTTATGGTGTCTAATAGAAAAACAAATTTGGCTGAAGCTTTTTTCTGGTTTGCATATTTGTAAAATATGAGAACAGCTAATCTGTATTAGACCAGACTTTATTCTCAATTGGCAATTTTGTCCCTTAGCATGGTAAGAAGAATGATTAGAGAAGATAACAGGGACTGAGATATCATGTAACAATGCTTGCATATTAAATTTCAGCTCAGGGACTTCAAATTAGAGATAATTGCACTTGCTCACACACACATGGCTTCCCTCCCTCTAACCCTGTCTTACAGGACTGAGTCTTTGAACACGTGAAAGTCTCTAGCATTCACTATGGCCTGCTGCCAGGAGTAGCACATCTTGCCCTTCCATTGTATAAGGAACAAACTCTTTTTACTTTCCTCAAGTTTCCTTCCTTCCATGTGTTTGTGTGGGAATACACAAGACAGAGAGTAATACAGATTTAATTACCATAGCTAGTTTGATAACCAGGATGCCATGACATGAACAAACAGAGCTCTGAGATTACAAAATGGGATTAAACCTGCTTACAGGAAGAGGAGAGATTCAATCAACCCCTAAGAGAAAGATGTTGTAAAATGCATGAGTTATTTTTAAAAGATCATATTTGTATGATCTTTTAACCTAATTATTGTAGTGGAAATTATTAACCTTCCTGAAATGATGTATAAGCTTTTGGAAAACCTGAGTAAAATTGAATTCTGATCACTGAATCAGTCTTCCCATCTCTCCATCAATCGCCAATATGTTTTCAGGGGTTTTTCTCTCTTTTTTTTTCCCCCCTTAATGTATCAAGTCAAGGTTGAGCATTGCATTGCACTGTTACCTTCCTCAGTAGAAGCACTAACAGAGCCAGTCACCTCTGTGCCTTCCATAAAAGTTACAGGAATTCAGTGTATTTGACACTCTGACACTCCTACCAAATGCCCTTGAAATTACCAAATACCTTAAAATTTTGAGAGGAAAGGGGAAGGACAGACAGCTGAGTAGGTAGAACTGGGGGAAACAGAACGCTGCTGTTCCTGAGAGCTGCTGCCCAGAGTCAATAGAAGGGCTGGCCCAGACCAGCTCTGCAGAGGACAACAGGTCAGGCTTGTATCAGGGCACTGCTGTCTAAACCTCTTGGTCAGCTGCAGTGGTAACACATGGAGCTGTGGTTTGGGTTTGCCATATGGTTTGCAACCGGATTACAACATCACATCCTCAGTTTTGTCCCAGCTTATGCTTTCCATGCAGACTATGATCAGCTTGAGAAACCAAAATGCTGCTGCTGGGAGCATTTCATAGAAGGCATGCTTCATTTGGCTCAGGATGAGCGTTGTCACATATCCTCCACTACAGCTGTCGTAAATCAAGGGTTGCCTCTCAGCACATTTCTGCTTTATCTCTCCTGACTTATGTGATGTACTCATCACCTGCCTTCTTCTAATGTGGCTCTGATATACTATGGTTCATGAAACAGGAACAAAATGAAACTGAGAGGCAACAAACTCTGGATGTTTCATTAGTTTCTTGGGTACATATGTAATCAAGTCAGATCTAAAGTGAGGTTGTCTTGAGTGGAAGATAATCAGGGAGGAAGCTGATTATTCACATGTAAATTTTTGTGTAAGGAAAGCCAGCATTTTTTAGAAGTACAGTGCATACAGTACAAATACTGTACTTGAAAGGTATGTTGGAACTTTCTCTAGCTTTTGTATGACTTTAGGTACTCTTCTTACTATATATACTCCCCTCTTTACTAAAGATTATTAATTTTCAGGGGGAAAAAGAATTGTTTTCTGCCTTAATAGAAACTTCAAATTAAATTCTAGATTGAGTTTCTAACTATAATGCAGCTGTTAGCCACCAGGGTTCTGGCAAAATTTAGTTTAGGTGCTTAAACGATACTGGGTACTAGAAGACCTTGGTTTCTAGACTGTGGGGAAGTCATCCTCATCCTCTGTTTCTTATGTCTGAATAGAGCAAATGGTTGTCTGGTCTCAAGGATGATCTAAAATAATTTCAGAGTCAAGGACAGGTGTATCAAGGTGTGTGATTGTGTGCTTTTATTTTGTTTTCCGTGTTACTATTTCCTATATAGCCAATGCCAGTCTGCTGGCAAGTACTGAAAACATGATTGTTTACATAGGTGCATTTTTCAGTAGTTGAAATAAATTTGAAGAAGGTAAATTGATGGACAGTCAACAAACATCTGTATGTCTCTGTGTTTTACTTTCTCAATATTTTATGAAATACCTTGTCTGCTTTATGGTTTTGCTCTTGGCAAGCTAATTCACTTATTTTCCTAATTTTCATGTAGCCATTTAATTTATTTTTCTTTAGATTTGATGTAGTTTTTATAAGTGATAAAAATCTGCTTAGAAAAATATGTCATGGAATGTAAAAAATTAAAATCCTAAAACCTAAAAAACAGAAAAAAAAAGATAGTGTTACTCTGGTAAGTAAGAGTGACGGTTATTTTGCTGGTTGTATCAATTTTTTAAACGGGCATTTAAGTGTTTCTGAAATTTATGCTATAATGATACCCTGTAGTGAGCTGGGCAGCATAAAATTGGAGAATTTCTGAACTTTGAATGTACTAATGTTGGGGATGTTTCACTGAACCTGAAATACAGTTGAGGTTTTGTGATGATTTTGAAAAATACACCAGTAGAAAGTGCAAATGTGTGAACTTGTAATTGAGGGACAAAATGAAGATGACATGTGAGCTGACATCAGTCTTTTAGAGCAGAAATTATAAATGTGGTTCAATTTTCCTCTCAGACCAAATTTCATAAAAGAGGTTTTTCCCATGAGTAAGTTGTGTTAGTTAGTCAGGGTGGGGTGTAGCTATGGTTTCCTTCTCTTGGAGCTTGTTACCCTCACTCCCAAGACTAATGAGAAAAAGACTGAAATAACACAGCCTAACATTGTATGTTTTGTGCAGTGTTCATCAAACCAGAAAAAAGGTATGGTTGGAGGAAAAAAATTTAGACAGTGATCCCACAGACTCTTGCCTTGAGATTCCCCATTTCCCATAACTGCTTTGCCCACAGCAATTATTTCCTCCTCGGTCAGTGGACAAGTGTTGCAGAAGATTCTGATGTGAAGTATCTCTAGGATTGAATGATGAGTTGAGAATACATTCCTTCCCCATGAATTCTCCTAGAACTTGTAATGGATGTACAGATAGCTTTCTGTATTTAACAAACATTCTCACCCAGCTGCACATGTGAGGATCAGTCATTATCATCACCACTCTGCTGCTGTGCCATTCAGAGGTGTCATTCATATTGTTTTATCATCTGATGCAAAATAATAAATAAGTTTTAAAGAGTGATTCCTGTTAAATTGGAAAGAGTTACATTAGCTGTCAGGCTACCAGTTGAAGCAAGAACCTTTGGCCTTTGATTCCTGTATGGAAATGTTTTGTAGAAAACAATGGAAATAGTTGTGATAAGCTTCAAATACTACAACTATTATTTTCACTTTCCTAATCAGTTGTACAAAGTTGATCCCTCTACAGAAGATAGCTTCTTTTCAGTTGTTTTGATTTACGGTACTTGGTACGTTGCTTGAGCAAGTGGAGCTCTATTCAGTTCCTATTAAATTTTCTTTAAAGTGCATTTGGGTCTTGTAATGTTTGCATCAGCTTGAGGGGTTTGAATTGTCTGAATGTCCAAAGATTTAGTTTTGTTCTTCTTGGCTTCCTGCACAGCCCCCATTTATAGCTAGACCTACTCCTTGAGGCCCCAACTTGACTAGCAAGTGCAAAATGACCATTCTTTGTTAATTTTGTACATTTCCCCCTTCATTCAGTGTATTTACCTGCAAAACTATTATTACTAAAGTTGACAGAGAGCTTTGAAATTGCTAGTGCTTTTCACAAAACTCCCTGTTGCCTTCACTGAATAATAATAATTCAGATTTCCAACTCTTTGTGATAAGTTTTCACTATTTAACTGTTGAATGAAAGATGAGCAAAAAAAATATGCTGAAAAATAGCCATTCTTCTGGTAATATAATGCAGATAAATTTAGGTAGCTAAATTTATGTCATGGCTACCTCATGGAAAACAGTGATCAGATCCCTCACTGAGTGAGGTGAAGCTGTGTGACAAAGGAGCTGGTCGTGCACTTACGTTGTCAGCTGTCTTCATGTTTGCCATTCACAAGCCAGACTCATTTCAGAACTTGCTGCAGGGCTAATTTTACAGTGTCTTGCTTTTTCTGATACCTCAGGTCCTTTCAGAAACAAATAAATCTTCAGTGTCCTACCATCCTGGTGGTTTATCTTTTCGACTCTGTGAGCAATGAAGAAATCACATTATGCTTGGTTCACCAGCATAACCTGGTAAAATTAGCCTTTACCAAGCCAAAAATCTTGTCTGTATGGGCAGACTTGTATTTTTGGTAGGCATGTATTTCTTTGTTGCAGAATACAAGCCTTCTGGGCAGAAGGCTAACTGGTGGAACATAAGATGAAATGCCATTTTCTTTCAGATCAGAGTGGCAGGATGGCACCAGTACCAGACCACAGACCAGAGAGCTTTGCAAGTGAGGAAGATTTAGATAGCAAGAATTCTCAGTGCAGTTGGGCAGGGTGCACTATTCAGAGTGGCATTTGTGAAGTGAATTGATTAAAGTTGTTTTAAACAGCTTTGGCACAATTCACAAACCAAATTTTATGGGATTATGGAATCTTTCATGTGCCATCAAACTAAGCTGTCCTTTGTTATTCTTTAATATGCTACGTATTGATTCACTCCAGAAAGTGTTGTTTTAACTTTCTTACGCTGGAATTAAAGTGTTACTTACATAATTTGAAAACTATTATGTCCTCTTATATTACCTGTCTAGTACAAATATTGTTCAATTAATTTATTTGTTTGTTTTCTTTCTGTCTAGTTATTGTAGTAACATCAACTTCCCAGCATGCTTATTACCTGGGAATTTTCATGATATTTTCATGAATTTTTTTTCACTTAATACAGATATTTCATGCTGCTTATTATTCTAAGTGCAGCTGAACAGGCAACAGCTACCATGGGATGTATGTTGTTCTGCAAAGACTAATCTTAAACACAGATTTATTAAGTATAGATTCTTAGTTACCAGGTCAGCTATCAGCCATCATACCTATTGTTTCCTTATTTCTGGTTAGTATTGTAAGAGAAGGAATTGTGTGTTAATTACAGCAAGATACAAAACTTGTCTGCTAATTCCTGGTTGAATTTTCAGTTATAAGTGAAATCTCAGTCTTCACTCCAGGGTTTCCATGCAAAGCTGAGATTTGAGAGGTGCATGACCCAGGGCAGCATCTTAACAGCCTGAGTTCTGGAATCTGTTGGGGAAAACAGTGGGCAAATTTAGGGATTAGAGTTAAACCCAAAATAAAATGCTGGGAAAGCCTTCCATTCACCTCCCCTTCCATTTTTAGTATGTATATTTTAAACTAGGAGTATTGACACAAACTTCTAAGAAAATTTGGGTTTAAAATATGGTCATAATACAGTAATAATACCCCAGTGTTTCCTGATCCATCTGTGACTGAGAGGTGACATCTGTGCCAGCTGAGTGTTCAGTCTGATAGCAGATGGTGCCATCTATGATGGACACTTGAGTCCTTAAACAGAGCTGCTGTTAATTGCATGAATATGGAAGCTCTTTTGCAGAACAATGATTTTTGAGTAATAGAAACGTAGTGCACATTCTCTGTAGAAACATGTCCGATATTTAGCTCTGTGGAAAGAGGTATATCTCTATGATACAACCAGCTCTCTTAATTCTGTGGCTCTGCTTGCCTCGAGACGTTTGTTTCCCGTGTTCTTGGCAGGCCTGGGAAGCGGCAGAACCAATCCTCTGCCTCCCTCAGATGCCTGAGACATTTCAGTGTCTTCAGGTCTGTGAGCTGCTGATTTTTTTGCTCTGTGGTGTTCTGTAGCCACACGAGGGCAGAGATGCCCAATGTTGTGCACGGCCACAGTGCCCTACCTACAGTATAAAATATTGCTGGTACCAGTATCTCAGTGCAAGTCTGTTGGAAAGCTTGCAGCATGTAGCTAGGTTAAGTACAGTGATGCATGCTCATGGTGTGAAAGTAATTTAATTAATCTTTAATTAATCTCCCTCTAGCAGTGGTAAGGAACCATGGTAACTATATTAGTATAAAATGTAATTATTATACATTACTTTCTACTTAGATGTTTCAAGACTAGAATATTTTAATTGCAGAAAGACAGGGAAACCAACTCCAGGTTTCCTAAGTCTTCTTTTCATGCATAACAACTTTACAGGGTATTAGGGTGTTGACCTGAAACAACAGATCAGTTGCTGCCTTGCAGCCTTTCTGGCTGGTTTTCCACTTGTACTTTCGCATCTCAAACTTTTCTTGGCAATGGGGAGACATTCTCTTAATAGTCTATTATGTAGTTTATTGGCTTTGCCTGGTAATTTACTGAATAAGTAATAAACACTGATTAGCACTCCCTTAGAATGCTGATTAATATTTGAGAGAGAAAACTAGCTCTAAAAAAGGAAAAGCTTTCAAAATAATAGGATGGCATGACAGGTAGCTACTTGTGGTTTTATGATTGCATGTTTGATTTAGAGTTTTGATCTAGTCTATAGCTCTGAATTCTATTCAGACTTTTCTATTAACTAGAGTGTATGCTTGGAAAATGACTTACTTGTTTTTAATCTTCATTATACTGTAGATGAAATTTTACAGTAGTGCCCAGGGTTATTAAATAATCTAGTGCCTGCTCGGGATTATTTTGCCATAGGAAATGGTTGAATCTAAAACTTAACAAGATTTTAATAGGAGTGGGAAATTTGTAAGGGAACCAGAAGCAGCCAGGGATTAAATAGGTACTGACAAAATTAGAAATTTTTCTTCTACTTGTTTTATGGTTTAAGCCCAACTCTTTTCATAGGAAATTGGAAGGATTGTTCATGGAGAAACAGGAACCCTATGGCTTCATGATACAGAAACTTTCTCAAAGCATTCATTGTCACTTGCCACAAGATCATATCCTTGCACTGATTTGTAATTAAATACCTTCTGATTGATGTGTCTGAAACTTGAATTGAAACAAGCAATCCTGAGATAATAAAAAAGACAGTAATAACATAAAAAATGATAACTATACAACTAAAAGATACACTTCTTTGTTGGCATTCAGTAAATAAAAAGTTAGAAGAACTGTGGTTTTCCTCTTTTGCTCTATGATCTCTGCTGCTTTTCAATCTGACATAAGTTACTCATTTTATGGTCCTTAGTTGTTGTAAACTACACTGGTTTTGCAGTGTACTAAATAACATATGTAAATGCTTTTAGTTTTCCTTCTGAATCTTGTAATCTAGTAATTCACCTATGCACTAGAAATTTTACTGCCTTTTTTCCCTAATATTGCACATGCACATGCAAGATGAGCAGTAATGGCAGTGGAGGTTTTGCTTTTTTTCTTTTTGGAATGATGGTCAGGGTTATTCCTGTGTCAGCAGCATGCCCTGGCAGCCAAAAGGGCTGTGTCCTGGGGTGTATCAGCATCATCAGCCAGTCAAAGGAGGTGGTGGTCCTAATCTGCGCTGTGTTGTTGCTGCCCCACAATGACTACTGTGTGCATTTTGGGGTATCTTCTCAGTATGTGAAAGGCATCAAACTGTGGGAGTGTGTCTAGAGGAGAGAGATCAAGATGGTGAAATATTTCAAGAAGCAGCTGAGGTCACTGGGTTTTCTCAGCTTGGAGAAGAGAAGGCTGAGGGGTGACCCCAGAGGTGCTGATTTCCTCTCTCTGATGAGCAGTGACAGGACATGAGGAAAGGGAATGAAGCTGTATCAGGGAAAGTTCAGACTGGATGTTAGGGAAAGGTTCCTCTCTGGAATCATTGCTGGTCACTGGAACAGGCTCCCCAGGGAAGTGGTCATTGCATCGAGCCTGGCAGAATTCAAGGAGCACCTGGATGATGCTCTTGCTCATGTGGTTTAGGTTTAGGCAGTCCTGTGAGGACCAGAGAGCTGAGTGATCCTCATGGGTGCCTTCCAACTTGAGAGATTCTGTGTTTTTCTTATACAAACTCCATGCTAGAATGTTTTTCCTTTTCTGCATTTTAGGTGCTTTATCAGGAGCCAGAGAGAGCTGGGAGTATGATTCAGGAGCAAGAGACCTTCAGAGTCCAGACCTCCACAGTAATTTTACACTACAAAAGGTGTTGGAGTATGGTGGAAGCAATGTGACTCAACAGGCTGCACTGCAAAGGCTTCTAGCTCAGGCCTCAAATTTTAGCAACTCTGTTGGAGGAAGCTGCTTAGAACTTGCCAACACTGTAAGTGCATTTTACATTTAAGTCTGCTTTTAAGTTTTGTAGGAGGGCTTTTTTTTGTTGTTGCTTGGTTGGTTTGGCTTGGTTTGGTTTTGGCTTTGAAGAAACATATTTATTCCAGTCTTAGAGCCCTTATGGAAACAATTTTTACTTTATTTATCAGAAAAACCAATGTGATTTTAGCAATAATGTAGTGTATAGTATTTCCAAAGCTTGATAACCAAGTTGTGTCAAAAAAGGTAGGAATCTGTAAGTGGTCAAACTGAAGTTCCTAACCAATACAATTTCACAGAAGAAGATCTGTTTATAAAAAGGTCCTCCCAATAAATTTTAAGTGTGTCAGATTGCTTGAAAATTTTGTGCAGCAGAATTCCTCACATGTTATTTCATTATTACCCACTAAATTATTTGGTACTTTCTTTAAGCCCTTGGTGTGCTTTTTTATTTCTACAGGCAAATACTATTCTCCATTTAAAAAAGCCCACATAACTGTGTGTGCTGGTTTTGGCTGGAGAAAGCTGAATTTTCTTCATAGTGACTAGTGTGGAACTGTGATTTGGGTGACTTTTGAGGGTACAAGACATGATTTTTTGCTTCTTCCCCATTTGTATTGGGATCATGTTTGTGTTTTAATTTTAACCCAGGCATCTTAGAGAACACCACCTATTTGGTAGCATGTTTCTGGTTTATGTTGCACAGAAGCTTAGATGGAGAAATAAAAGATGCTAAATAAAAGCGAAAAATTTCTAATTAAGAAAAATTACTCTCCATTGACATGCTTGACCTTGATGAAATAGACTCCTACTTCCTTATATCATAAGATAATTCAAGCTGTAAGGGAAACCTCAGGAGGTTGTCTAGTCCGGCATCGTACTCAAAATGGAAGGAATTGCTGACATCAGAGGAAAATCAATGTCTTCAAGCCACATTATTTAAAAAGAAAATGATGGAAAGTATCTTGACAATGCTTGCAAAAGTTTTCTTGTTTTATCCAAGTTCCTAAACCTGGATAGGAACGTGGAGCTAATAACCTATGAGCTGATATAGGACCTGTTTCCATATGCAGAGTAAAAACATGTAGATATTAAAACTTCCCTAAGAGGGAAAAGAATTTAAGGAAGTTGATAGTTTCTTAAAGGAATTGTGTCCCAGGGAGGATAATAAGAGATCAGCTGTGGTTCAATCATGAACTCACCCAGAAGCATATGGGACCTGTAATGAGCAGAAAACAAGCAGGCACACAAGAGAATAACATGGGGGGATAGAGACATTATAGGCCATTTAGCAGCTTTATTTGTATGTTCCATTACTTGTGGAGAAATAAGAGCAATTTTAAATGAGAACAGAGAACATGTAGATTTGTAAAAGAATAACCAAGTCCATCCAATATAATACCTGCTTTAAGAGGAGATAGTAGACAAATAATACATATTGTGTTTCTCCAGTAAAACATCTGATCCTGCCTTGAGCAATGGTCTCATCACCAAGGCAAGAAACATAATTAAGTGTAACTACTAATGGTTGTACAATGATGGTTCAGAAGTTTTGTGCTGTTACACATTTACAGACATGCAATACGAAGCTGCAGTGTGCAATGTTACTCAGAGTGCACACTGTGATGGCTACTGCATTGCTATGACATATAGAAATCTAAAAAATCAAAATGGCTTATAAAAAAATACAGATTACCAGGTTTCATGGGTTTCTGAGTCAGGGAAGGACATCAGGAGAAGGGTTTTCACCCCCAGGGTGATTGAGCACTGGAAAAGGTCCCCTGAGCAGTGGTTACAGCACCAGCCTGACAGAGTTAAGAAAGTGTCTGGACAATGCTCTTGGGCACATGGTGTGACACTTGGGGTGTTTTGTGCAGGGCTAGTAATTGGATTCAATGATCCTGACTGGGTCTCTGCCAACTCAGGATATTCTGTTATTTGGTTATCTCTAAATTCCTTCTATACTTGCTGTCATGAAAGATGCTTTTCATGATCTTTGTTTTATCCTGTTATACTTCTGCTTTAGAGTATTTCTGCTATTTCTGCTATGCTTTTCAAAACCACAGTAGAGTCATAAGTTTCTCATTTATATGTAGATGAATACAATAACATCTTCATTTGACTCCTGCTGAGCACCGGTGTCATGGGTCATATGTAAATTTTTGCTTTGGCTTTATTAAACCAGAGAGAGAAAGGAGCAGGAGAAAATTGAGAGAATTATTTGCTTTGGATTTCAGTATTTATTCATCTTTCCACAATTTTTAATACTATGTGGCATGCTTACTGCAGTCTAAATTTAGGCTCTTCAAAGAGATAAACATAGCCTTCACAGAGCCGAGATTTAATATAGGTTCTTCCTTCTCTTTCTCAGATCTTTTACTGAGCTGCATTTGCCACAATGACAAGCAAGGTGCTCCCTAGCATTCATTTTCAGAAATGACAGATCTCAGTTTTCTCATTCTTGTAAGTTAAATTCAGTTAATTAATCAAGTGTCAATTCTTGTTATTAATGTCCTGGTTTACTTTCCGGCAACCTTTTTTTTGGCCTCCTTTTGATTTTAAACTGTGCAGTCAGGCTAAAGACATCCTTGTAGTGATTATGTACTCCTACAGTGTAGATTATACTCCTCAGTCAAGACAGAGGGTCTCCATGCTGTCCCTAACATTTAGGTTTTCCATTTGCAAAAGTTAAATGAACATCAGCCCACTTTGCCTAGCTTTTGTAAGGGGATTTTTTTAAAAATGCATTTTTGTAATTTTGGGAACATGCAGCTCTACAGCATTTTATCAAAACATAATGCCTGCTCTGATTCTTCACCACAGGAATGATGCAATTTTTAAAACAGTGCTGTTTGAATTTTATCCATTTGTACTCGTTGCATATGTCTCTATCATTGTTCATTTTTCATCATTTTGCTATAAATTGGTTTATTAAGCCATGTTCAGATTCAGCTTTTGTTTTAACCAAATGATTTATTCTGTAATCTTTATAGGGTGTTAACCTCTTTCAGCATTTTCCAGATTTGCATTTTTATTCTTAAATATTAAGAACACATTCCTCTTTAAAGCTCTTTCCCTTGGTACGTAAATTTATGACTAAAATATTAACTTTTCACATGACATGATGATGTACCTATTTGTGCTAATAGGAGTTCTGATGTGTGTGCATGTGGGTGTGGGTGTTGTAAATGATTTAAATCTTCTTCATGGACAGAAAATAATGCAAGCATTTTGAAGGATTTGTTGGGGCATGTGGATGTTTAGGAGCAGCTATGGTAGCTCAGTGTGCACCCTACAGTGCCACAAGGAGGGATGGAATTCTGTTCCAGGAGATGAAGTATTGCGTTCTCTGAAAACATCACACAGGAAATATCTCAATATGATAGGCATATATCACATTAAAATTCCACTGAAGTTTAATAAGGAGAAGCAATAAGATTTGCTTTAATTCCCTTTTCATATTCTCCTTGCATGTGATTAGAATACACTTGATTTTTTTTTTAGTAGAACGTGTGCATATAAGTGGTAATGCATGTATGTGTGCTTAATGTTGGTTTCTCTTGCCTAAATTTGGTGTGAAGATAAATGTATTTGTTGTCAGAAGTAACTACATTTGTATAAATAAAACCTCATTGGGTGTGTTTCATTTGACACTATGGAAAGGTCTCTGTTATTTTAGCTGGAAATACATCTGGTCTGCTGAGAAAAGTCTCTGCACCAAGATCTTACATCTTTAAAATGTGACCCCAAGTATGTTGATATGTGGTGGTTTTTTAATTATCCATTCCCTGGTCTGGTGAGATCCAGAACACTTTGATCTCTGATTTTTTCATCCGAAGACACTCCAACTATACTAGAACCTCTTTGACTGCACCTTCCTTGCCAGAGCTTTTTTACTTGGAAAAGATTTGATGAGAATGTGGTTGACTTGCAGAGGGGAAGGATACAGCTGTATTTTTGAGAACAGAGTGTGGTAGAATTTCATTATGACAAACATTCAGGAGGCTGTGTTGCTATTTCCTCCTCAAAGCAGCCATGCCACAGATGTGTTTATTCTCATTCAGAGAGAAAGGCCTATTTACAGAGTTGCCAGAATTACTTTCTGTGGCATCTCACTTTTCTGGCCTACCACAAAGTGTGCATAATCCTGCTTTTATATTGTGCAGGGCTGTCAATGCAAGATGGATGTGTCTAGTTGGGAGGGTGTTGGTGCAGACTGCTCCACCTGCCAAATCTGCACTTCTCATCTCAAGAGGAGCTGTTTTTTTGGAACATCTCCATCAAGAACAAACAGAAAACCACTACTAATACTACAAGCAGTTCTTGTAACTGCTCTGGTGTATGCTCTTTCTTATCTCCACCTGTCTGATTTGTATGTCTGTACCTCATCTGGAGGTACTAAAGATACTATTGGGCTTGAGAATGGACTGTTTATTTGCATCTGTGTGACAAAATATGCTTTATGTACAGCAGAATGAAAGCAACTGAACTGGATTTAGTTCTGGCTGTAGACTCTCTGTATCAAATGCAGATACCATGGGTACACAGCCTAGAAGTTCATAAAGTACAAAGATTAACTGAAAATATGTGTAACAAATCAACATGCAGTGGTGTTAGCATTAGTTTCTCAGCATGATCACTAGCAGATGAGAATTCAATGTCTTTGTTTTAGGAAGCATTATGTTATCTGACAATAGATATTCTTACTGCAATACCTCTTTATTGGTCAGACTCAGTGAATGTTTGCCTTGCTAATTTTTCTTCCTGAAGAGCATTGAGCTGCAAGTTATGACAGACAGAACCACTGTTTTGAGAAGGCTTCAAAATGTCTCATTTAATTTCTGACACTTTTATGGTTTTAGAAGTCCTTAATATTGGTATGTCCTTTTCTGGGAAAGTCTGCCCCTTTTTATCCTAACCCCTCTCTCCAAATCTACTCTTGTTTTAAAATAATTTTATTTTTGCCTTAGTATGGGAAGCTCTGCTCCTTCAGCTTCCCCACCCCTTCCCTTACAGTCAGGCAAATTGGCCCCAAAGCATCAGGTATCCCATGCTCTCAAGGCACTTCTTTTTGAAATGGAGAAGGTAATGCCTTTCCAGCCCCTCTGCATGAGGCTAGTGGAGGTAAGAAATACTTAGATTTTGTGTATTTTGAGGAATTTATCCAGTATGTAGGCACTTTGTGGGATGTGTTGGAATTTGGTTGCTTGTGTAGAGATTGATTTTTCATGAGTTACTGGCTGGGGACTCTGTTCCATGATGGGAACCAGTACACACAATAAACCACAGGAGCTGGATCTTCTCCTCTTCTCCCCTTGCAGCCACGTTTTTCCCATATTCTGTCCACAACTCCTACTACAGTTTGGTTTTTTTTATGCCAATAAAAATGATTGCTATAAAAATGTAGCCTAATCTTGCCTTCAGTTTGAACTGAAATGTATAGAAGGGCCTGAAATTGAAGATTCTAGTGGTGTGGACAGTTGACCCTACTACCAAAGCTTTTTGCCCAGAATAACCTTGCCTTCTGTTCATGTGCTTCCAAACCAAGTGTCATTTCCTTTCTGCCAGTCTAAAAATAGAAATCAAGAATTCTATTAAAGCAAGAACTGATTATTGGATTATAGATTCAGGAGGTTTGGCTTGTCCAAAAGCAGGCACAAAGGCAGTTTTGTCTGACAGATGTTTTTATGTTTAGGGATGTGGGAAGCTGTTAGCTTTTTGATCTCAAGCCAGCATTGTAATGGACCTTGTTTGTCTCAAGCAGGCATCAGCTGTAATGTGTTGCAGTGCGAGGCCTTCTGAGCCCAGCTGCCCTCAGCTGGGTCTCCTCAGCCACTCAGCATGTCTCAACAGAACCAATATGTGGGTTCTTGGCTTAGCTGCACCTCCTTTTTGGTTGTCATGGTTGTGGTGTCTCAGAAAAAGTGGACTCTCCGAAGTTGGGAAGGAGCAAAAGTTTATTTGGGGGACATGGGGGAACCTACCATGCCCAAGGAGAGACCCCCCACCCTGGGCTATGGTGGGTTTTTATACTTTTTAGACAAAAGGAGGCGGGAAATAGGACCAAAAGCCAATAAAACAATTAATACAATAAATGCTTACTACATTACATAGCTAGTGGCAAATCACAGGTATACAGGGGAGTGGACCCAAGACTTCTGCCAACCACAGGACAGAGGCCCTGGAGGTTTCTGGACTATAGAGATAACAAATTCAGTGATGGACAGAGGAAGGAAAAAGGGGGGGCATCTTCAAAGGATGAGAATACCTCATCCAGGGAAGGGGCCAATGAAAGTCTGTCTCTAGGCAAAACCTAGAGATGACATTGAAACTGTTATCAACTCAAGATAGGAAAGCATTCCACTAACAAAAGGGGCCCATCTAGGGAAAACTAAAACTTACACTATTCTAATAATATGTTTTAAACTAAGTTTTGCAACCCCACAGTAATGGGATTATGCATTTTGTTTATACAAACCTGTTTATATAGCCCTCTAAAATAGTAGTCAGTTATTAGTCGTTCTCTTAAAATGGGCATTCTGGATTAGGTCTGCCAGAACTCATCTATTTTATATGAAATGTAGTTTTGTTGTCTTTTGAATTTCCAGCATTGTAAAAGACATGGTGGTGAGCAAAGGGCAACTTATTGTTTCTTAAATTCTGTTACTATTTCCATCTGTAGACAATCATTGCACAGTGTGATGGGTGTTCAGCACAGGTCACATTTGTTCAGGCAGACTATTAATAGATCTTCTTGACTAAGGCTTTTAATTGGATCTTTTACATGACAGTTGAACAGTATCTCTTAAAAGCAAATTATGAAGATTGAAATACAGAGAGTGATGGGTTTCGACCTAGTTCTACAGTTGTAGTTGGATGATGTGAACTGGCATGCAACAATCAAGCACTATAGGAAGGAGGGTCTTAACAAAGTGTGTTTAAGTAGATGTTTTGAAGGTTTCAAAACTTCTAATTTAACTTCATTGCAAGGACTTTGTATTTAACCCCCCTCATTGCTCAGAAAATGCCCTTATGAATCCCATTTTCTTTGCTGGACTCAAGGAAGCTTTGGTACCAGTGCAGGTGTTCAGATCTTTCTACTTTTCCAATTTTGTTTTCCCCTCCCAGTTGTATGAAAAGAAGGGCAATACACCTGGTACAATGGGCCAGCATCATTGCACGCAGCTATACAGAATATAGTGTTTAAATTATTGTTATTATTATTATTGTTATTGTTATTATTATTATCAATGGCAAGCTGAGTCTGAGGGCCAGGGGTTAGTCTGGTGGTGCAAGATTACCCTCCTAGATTCTGGTGTGCCAGAAAGATTACCACATAGTCTTTCTTTTTTACCAGATTTTCTGCCTGCTCTCGAGTGTGAGCTGCTGACTTAAGTTTAAGTTGTCAATGCCAAGCTTCTGTGAATCCTCATTTTTTAAAAAGGTGAGGAGATGACTTATTGCCCCTTTTCTTATACATACACTACACCCGTGTGTTCTGGGTTCATGAAACACAGGATTTTGGTAATTAAGTGAAAATCTTAACTGCAGTTAAAAATGCACAGTTGAAAATGAACTCTCTGAAATGCTTTTGCAATTCAGTGCCAGTTTAGTTATAATGGAGTAATTAACTGCTATCCTACCAACCCAGAGAGGCAAGGCATAGTTCCCACAGAAACCTGCCAGTGATACAGTAAAATTCATCAAGATGCTCCTGTTCCTTGGTGTTGCAGTTTGGAAGACAGATGTGCAACAAAGCTCACTGGGTTCATCCACACAGCCAACTTTTATTGAGTCCTCTTCTCCTTACATAGGTCTGAAGGTCTGCATGGTCAATCCCCATTGGCTGAACCAGTTGCCACCTGGCCAACTACCCAGTGGCTGATCGCATCCCCAATGGCCTAGGCCTGCTCTCCAACAGTCCACACTGATCAAGTTATATAATCATGTGCTTATATATTTAGTTACCTTTCAGTTATAAAACGGGGATTAATTTTAATTGTGAGACCTTCAGGCCAGCTGTTGGCCACCACAATACTTGGAATTGTTTCTCTGCCACTGTCAGGCCTGGGACATTGACCTGAAGCACTGCAAGATGTACTGTTAAAACACCCCACTCCTCTTTGTGTTGTGATTTTTTTTAAATGACTGTATGGTTATCAGCACAGCTGTTTTGGGGAACTATTTTGGTTCTAGTACTGTGAAAATGGGAGGGTAGTAATTATACACATGTACTTAGTACTTATACTCTTGTGCTTAGTGTTCTTACTTTACGTGAAAATCTGTTTCAGCATGATTGCTCCATTTTGATCTAGAAATCCACATTATCACTTCTCATCTGGGAGGCAGTTCATGATTGTAGCTGTGTTGCAGTGAATAAGTAAACTTCACCTTTCTTCCTGGTAGGAAGCAACCGAAGTAAACTTTGTTTTTCAGGACGGGCACTGTCTGTTCTGTGAAGAGTTCATAATGAAATAAGTTCACTCCACTGAGGTATTCAAGTGAGGTTCATGCCTTTAAGCCAAATAGCCATCTGTAATTTCCTGCACTGAGTTTTGTATTCATTTACCTACTTGAAACTACAATTTTAGGAATGAGACTGGAGAAAAAGACATTGAATCTTTCTAAGAGGTTATAAGTGCATATTATTGTTTGAATCTAATTTTTACATAAATAGTGATTTTCTGATACACATTATAGAAAAGGAGGGAAAAGTGTTTCTGCAGCACCTATATGGGTGGCAGTTGTTTTTTCATAATGATGTATTATCTTGTGGCAATATTCTGAATTGTGAAAGTAGAACAAACAAGATTTTTTTTTTATGTGAGACATAGTTTTGTTTATTTTACTTGGTTTAGTTGGTTGATAGAGCCTTATCTGAAAGTAAACACTAGAAACAGTAATCATATAATTTCTTAACAAAGTAAGGGACTATCTAGATGAGGCCTGAAAATAAAGATTTTAGTTCTGTAATCATCTGAATTGAGTGTAAGCGGCTTGAGAAAAATGTCTTGGATGTAGAATCAAATAAGAACATACAAGAAAGAGAGATCATAAACCCTGACGCAGTATTGTCCCCTGTCCCTCAAAATATAAAATGGAACTGACAGGTATGAAGGCTGAAGTAGAGTGAGGCTGAGATAAGGTAGCCTTGAAGATTATGATGAGAAACTTAAATGTAGGAAGATGTAAAGGAAAAATGTCACAGGGGAGATTTAAATTTTATGTGGCAAAGCAGTTAGAAGGGAAAAATGAATTTTATAGACCAGATCTATATGCCGGGTTAAAATAGGGAGTTTGGATTTTATGTTTAGCTGTCCAAGAGAGAAAAAAACCAGCATATAGCAGATCTCTAGAAAAAGAAAAAATACTTGTATATACTGGCAAGTAGGGAGTTGAGAAGTGATCTGTAGACCAACTTGCTGACCTTCATAAGCAGCTACTAAACTATGCAGACACAAAATATGTCAAATTAATGAATGTAGATGAGGGCTGTAGGAATTCAGTTACAACAACCATAAAATAGATCTGATTGAAAACTAGGGGTTTTGATTCACTAAATTTTTTTTATATATTATTTCAGCTCATGTAATTGTTAAAGTAATTTTAGTTACAATTTCTACTAAAATAAAGCACCCCAAACCTTTAAGTGGTCAGAGAAGTTGACATTCTTGTAATTTAAGTGCTCATGCCAACTGAAGTCTTGCAGAGCTTCAAGCAGGAATCTGTCAGGTGCTTGCTTTGCATTTGCCGTAATTCATTGGACTGAAGATATTTCAAGTGGAACATTTCAGTGGATGTAAATATATATAGGTAGGTAGGCAGATAGATGGATAGATATAGATGAGTATGTGTACACATATGTATGAGAGTATATATGTGTGCACACTAGTTTGTGTAAGTATGTACAGGATATATACAAATGTCACATACTGTACATACACAAATGGGTGAAATAAGGGTATATATGTATGCATGTATATACCCATGTAGTCAGAAACTATCCAACAGTTCATCTGTTAAACATTCAGAGATCTTGTCCACAGAGGGTGAAATGGGATGCTGGGCTAAGTGGGGGATGAAGTGTCAAAGCACAGTTCTGATGTAATCCAGGGGCCAGGATCCATCCCCTTTCTTCATGGGAGCTCACATCATCATCCATCAATGGTTCAGGACACTCCAGGTTAGGGAGTTGAGTGTTCAGTGTGCCAGTGGTAATGAAAGTCAGAGTGTAGAGAAATCTTGGAATGTTTTGGTTTGAAAGACAGGTATCTGCTAGGGAGGGGCTGGGCCTCCCTCAGAATGGAGAATTCAAATCCCATCCCTCTAAATTATTATAATTTAGAAAATTGAAGAGGCTTTCAGACAGAGGTATGGGGACAGGAATAACAGTTCTTTACTAGTATGTATAACAAGATAAACAAACAACAACTACTACAACATTAATAATAAACAGAAACAGGAACCTTGAGGGGCTTTGTTTCACGAAGCCTGGGGCAGTCTGATTTCGGTGCCCCTTTGGGACTCTGAGAGCACCAAGCTGGAATGGTGGAAAATACTGGGCTGGTGGATGAGATATATCAGAGCTCCATGATGCTAACTGGAATGGCAGGGATGTCCCAGCAGGGTAGGGCAGTGCAGGGCCACAGAGTAGCAAAAAGCCTCACAGTAGTGCCTTGCTGGTGGGATGGGGCCAGCCCAGCAGAGCAGGAGGAGGCAAGCTCAGAATTCTGGGGCACACCAGCAGATGATTGAGATTTCTCAGGACCGGACATGGTGGTGACCGTGAACAACTCCTCCTGCAAGCAAGCAGCAGCCTGGCCATCCTCTCTCTGATGCCAAGAGCAGGAGAGCGAAGCTGCCCGCTACCCTGTCCTTTGCCTGCCCCCAAAACTTGCATTATCTCCCTCTCCAAGAGAACCTGCTAGGGACCTAAAGAAGTGTAGTCAGGTGCTACAATTCCTCTCCTTTGGCCCCTTTGTTTTGCTTGAGTACCTGTAAGTAGTTAGTAACCCAATAGTTAGTTTCCCAGCAACTTACAGGAAAAATTCTGTAAGTAAAAAAGAAACAAATCTAACCCCCAACATGGAATTAGGAAAAATAATTACACACAAATGTCTTGATACAGTTCAAGGGCTGCTGAATATTTGCAGAGGCACAATTGTAACCGTGGAATGAGGACTGAAGCTGCAAATGAGAGACCATGAAAGACAAGATACAAACCAAAAGAGAGGTTAGGAGTAAGACGGAATGGAGGAAACCTGACTATTAGAGATTGGGAAGAATAGAAGAGACTTAGCAGGGGAGTCCTGGTAAATCTTTTCTATAAAAGTGAGAACCTCTGGAATAGAGTCAGTTCACAAGTGATAAACAGGAGGAAATACAAGTTGGCTACCAAGATAGTAGGGACTTGAAGTGAAATGAATTAATTTCCTTGTGATTAATAACTGGAGGAATGATGGACTGTGAAGGGAACTTAAGCAGAACTATGATGGCATGAATTGTAGGTTACAGAATGGCCTTGTTAGTGTTTTTAAGCAAGGAGCAAATAAAGTGATCATTATTAGGTGGCTGTGATGTAGAAATGGCTGTTGTCTCTCCTTGTCCTCACAGACAAGTCACCAATATAAATAGCAGGCACACATTGATGGTGATCAGAATAACAATGGCATCTGCCTTTATTCTGCATGTTCTCATGTTATATATTCTTAACAAAGTGTGATCTTAAGTCATTGACTACATCACAAAAACTTATTATATCCATTGGTGCAAAGCAATTAGCATCAATATAACTGGCAAAATTTTGCAAAAGTTGATAAGGCATGTATACACGTTTACTCATGCACGTAGTATAACTACAAAGATCCCTTGTGTATCTTTTTTACTCAGCTTCCATGCTGATGGCCTTGTCTTCTTCCTTGCTATGGATACACTCAGAATTCATCAATTACTGTTTCTTCTACTCATTCAGTCTTACTTGCAGGCCAGCTGTCAAGCCCCTCCAGAGACTCCTAGTCCTTCTTTTGTCCTGACCTGATGCTGAGGCTCTGTGGGGTCAACAGGAATACAAATGAATGTGATTGGTTTGGATGAAATGACAGGAAATGAGAGTGTTTGCTTGACAGGTTGGTGAGTGACTTCATGGTGTGAAATACTGAAGGATGGAAAGAGGAATCAAATGTGAACTCCCAAGGAGACTGGTCAGGTCAAGGACATGACTTTTTAAGTGGATTGAATAGCTGAGGAAGGGTGAACAGGTCGAAGTAGCTGATTGAAGTGCTGTTTTGAAATTGTATTATTCTAGACATATGATCTACTTCAGACTAATCAACATGGTTCGATTGAAGGAAAGAAAAAACATTTGCTCGTGTTTTCTTCAGAGAGAGAGCTTCATTTTCAGTATAAGGTTGCTTCCAATTGTTTCAAATGGGTTGGATTTTTTTTCTCTCAGCTTAGGTGGATAGCCTTTACTGTCAGTAATGAGAACAGTTTGCATCATGAACCTACCATCCCTTTCAGCCTCTCCCTCTTAAATCACAGTGCATTAGTGCTATTGAATAAAAAATTTTCTGGAAACATCCAGAATTTCTGCTAGCTTTCATGCTAATCTGAGTGCTGTTTTCTCCATGGAAATTTTGACTTTGGTATTATGCCAGTGTGTTTTGTACAAGAATGAGAAGAAAAAACATTACTCTAATTGTTTGTAATAGATGTGCAATACTTACAGATGTGATTTATTTGTGTGTTAGATTGTGCAGAGTTCTGTTCTAACTGTATGGATGATATTGAAACAAACAAACAGGAACTAAATGCTCAGTGGACTTCAATTAGTTGCATTTCAATTACAGAGTTAATTTAACAGAACCAACCAAGAAGACCTTATTTCATACATCCTGGAATTGTGATCAGCTAAATGTGCATGTTGCATGCAGAGTGAAACTGCTTCTCAGAAAATGGCACACGCTATGCTGAAGAATATGTGACATGCACATATTTAGTAGATAGTTACTTTTTTACTGTAGTAGTCACTCTACAGCTGTTGAAACAAGGAAGGAATATTCATGTGTACCAAGTGTGACATATGCTCCAGTAACTGTAAGTAAACAGACTATTGTAATTACTGAGACATATTATGAGGGAGAGGTCTTATAAAATAACTACAGTTATTTGCATATTTTGTGGCACTTTCAGAAGTACAGGTGAGAAGGATGACAGGGTTGTCAGTTGTCCCAAAAGAATCCTTTCACACCAGATGATAGAGCAAGTCTTATTAAAGGCTTATTCAGATACAATCAATAAGCTAGAAATCCTCAGTGATTCTCAAACGTATATCAATGGCTCTTTTTCTACAGCTGAATGAGAGTAAACAAATGGAATAGAGTGGCGACAGGATTATTAGTTCAACAATCTGAAAACTGGCCATACTAATGGTTATTGCTGCACAATTCTGAAATTATCTTGAGAAGAATCTGTCAGTGCAAATGTACTTACCACAAGCCATATGTGCATCATGAGTGCTTTAGAGGTACATAGAGGTACATAAGGCAGTAATGGATGCAGAAATGCCCTGCAATTGAATGGAAGCCCAGGCCAGGCTCTGTCTCAGACAGAAAGTGCGTGGTGGAAGTTGTTTCTGAAAGCCTCTGTGACAGTCAGGTTTGTCCATCTTCTTGTTACCTGCTTCTTTTTACCTCCTGCACACCAAGGCATCCACTGACACTATGTCATCTTGGGCTAAGAAACATCTGCAGTTTAAGAGATTCTTCTTCCCAGTCCAACCCCCTCCCTTCCTGAAGAGGCTAAAAAAGGAGACAGGAACAAGGCTGAGGGTAAGGAAGCATTGCTGTCCTAGGCAGGGAACTGAGTCACCGAGAGAGAATGAACAGTCAGCTGCCAAACAACAGAGAGGGACTGAGTCCAAAAGCCCCCTCTCTCACAGAGTCACAGGGCGCTCTGTTCATTTCCTGACAATGCAAAATTGGCATACTTGAGGTTTTGTTTGCTTTGAAGCCTGCCTTTGGCACAAGCCAGTGGGAAAATATACCTTGGCTTAAACAAAGTTCTTAGTACTCTGCTGTTATATTAGGTCGCTCACATGTGTTTGGAAGTGGTGAAACAGCCTGTGGACAGCTGGGCAGGTCTATCTGGGAATTTGATTTCGTGATGTAACATTTTCATTTGGTTAGTTAATGGACTTGAAGAAATGCAAGACAGTAATGACATTCCACACAGGAACAAGTTCTACATCTTCACATGTTCAGGATATATTCTTGATGCTCCAGTTTTAAAAATGTGATATAATAGTAACTATTTGAGAAGAATTACTAGATTTATTCTTAGCTAGCTCCCCACAGTAAAGAAATGCCTGCAAAACTTATAAGGATGTTGAAGCAAGTGTTGCCAGTTTTTATGGGTGCTAACACTTGATGCTTTCTAACTAAGAAATGTCGAATCCCTTACCACTCTGCAAGTATGCAGAGGTTGCAATGGGAGTCAGCTGGTGTTAAAGCAAAATCATTTTTCATCAAAGTTTGGTTTAACCATTTCATTCATCTGCAGATGAGTTAAAATTAATTTTTAAATTTTAAATAAACTTTGTTCTGAAAGTACCTGCATGTATCTCTCAGGGTCTTAGGCACATTTGAAGCTGTGAATTCTGATGTTGTTTTTCAGTCAGTCTCTGTCTCCTTCCACCATGTTACTGCATAGAGTAGGAAAAAGGCAGAAAAAGCCTGTGTAGCGTAAGTGTAGAATGCATAGTGGATCTAGTTCAGATCCTGAAGTCCTGCACTATGACAGCTATAGCTGGTCTATAGCTGCACGGATAGATTGGCTCCATTTCCAGGAGCTGTCAGGAAGGATTACCAACAATACAAGCTTTCAAATTGGCCCATGGCGGCTTATTACTTGGAAGTTACAAACTTACAACTTACCTCTATGAACAAGAAACATTTCAACTTTAGAACTGTGGGGAAACCAAGTAACAGGGAAAGCAACTTGACCAGTTCAGGTTTTTACCTTGAATAAACTTGTCCCAGATCACCATGTATCAATTGCACAAGTCATTTAACTCACTGCTCCACCACGTCTGCTGCAGCTTCTTCATCAGGAAGATGCTGTTTCTGGTCCCGAACAGGGTGCAGAGCAGGACGAACACACCTGGCAGGTATCCATCGTGTTCCTGTGTCCATGGAAACACAGGCATACCCACATCCCCATGTAATGAGGTCCCATGGACCTTCCCACTTGTTTGTGATAATGTCTTTTACCATTACTTTAGGTTTAGGTGTCTGGGCATCTCCAGATGACTGCAGTCACGGGAAGTGATTTAAGATTACTGGGTTTTGGGATTGTTCTGGTACTGTTAAGTGATTCAAGGTGTAAACAGCTTTTGCTACTCTGCTCTGTGGGGTTTCACTACACATTCTGGTTTTTTTTGTTTTTCTAAGATACATTTTAAAGTGCCATGTGCATGTTCAACAATTGCCTGTCCAGTTGCTAAATGGGGTATTCCAGTTAGGTGTGACACACCCCAGAACTGTAGAAATTGTCTAGTTTTTTGTGATGTGTATGCAGGTCCATTATCCGTTTTGATGTTATGAGGTGTGGGAAATAGTAAAGAAAGAAGACTTCCAAAAAGTTGTGAAAGCAGGCCTCAGAAACAGAAAGAGCAGAGAACTTAGAGCTAGCTGCAGCTGCAATGTCTGAAAGTGGAAAAGTTCCAATAGTACAGCTAGCAAGGACATGAAACAATAGTTTGAGTTTTTAGGTTTGGCTAGGATAGAACTTAAGACTGCAGAAAAATATGCCTAGCAAGATAGTAGGTTTTAAGCTTAATAATGGAGTATTGTGCAATGCATGCAAGCAAGTATTGTTTGAAGCAGGTGTTGACCTAGTTTAACGGGACTATCCTATCCCAATCGTGACAACCTTGTAATGTCTAACAGCTGCCCGCCCCCC
>VXBN01009069.1:0-42224 GCA_013397395.1 Sinosuthora webbiana
AAGTTTATAATTAAAAAAAAGAAGGAAGGAAGGAGACGTGGCTTACACTTCTCATTCCAAAGCAAACTCCAGCTTGTATCTGGCAGATACCTGTCTTCCCAAACCGAGACACCTGGTAAAAGGGGATGTTGCATCTCCGGCAAAAATATTCTAACTTCTTTGTGACTCTGATCTCTTGGCTTGATTTAAGATGCCATCAGAAAGGAATTCAAGGAAGGATGGAATATAGCTCTCCTAACTCACTCTGCAGAGTACTTGCTTTTTCTCAGGGGAATACCTATTTAATAATGAATCTTTTTTGTTTTGTTTTGCTTTGGGGGTTGTTGGTTTGGGGTTTTCTGGGGGGTGTTGTTTTGTAGTAACACCTTTGAAACCAGCTCAGACAAGAATCTTTGTCTTAACACTGATTACGTATCTAATTATTTTACATTTTTTACATGCCTGAAACTCCTGTGACAAACTTTTACGACATTTGGTGCAAAGACTGTTTTCCTTCCCAGTTAGGATGACGGGAGAAGGTAATTTTTTATTGCTGTGTTGTATTTGGCCAGGAGGACAATTCATTATGGAATTCTAAATTTCTTTAGCATAAAGAGAGCCATAAATGGGATGAGGACCTTGTTTTGTGTTAGAGCAAGAATTCCAGCATGTGTGTAAGGGAAGGGGAAGTGTTAAGTGTTGTGCCAAAGGCACAAGCAACACACTGCAGTACGTGACCCGGGAGCTGAGCCTAAGGGCTGCACAGGGTTCCCTGGATCCTCATCAAATACGTGAGGAGCAGCAGCCGTGGAGCAGTGGAAAGCTCAGCAGCCCCAGGAACAGCAGCTGGGAGGCTGCCCACTACCCTCCCCAAACAGGGATGTCCTGAGAGTGGAGCAGCTTCCCGCAGCCTCCATCTCAGTGGAGGGAAGCAAGTCCTGAAGGGCTCAGCACATAAAGCCCGGCTGAGGAGGGCTGGAGACTAGTTGGGATTTTGCTTTCTGAGTGAATGTTTGACGTGGACACAAAGGGGGTCTCACTCCGGTTCTGAGGCACCTCTGTGTGTGTATGCCTGTGGCATGCACTGTTAGCACAACTTGAATCAGCTGCAAAATTTTGGGGCTTCAAGTTACTTTGCCAATTATTATGATTGCAAATTTAACCTTGAAAACTTTGGCCCCATACTGAGGTCATGGAAGGGGTAACAATGGAATCCGTTGCTCCAGGACTGCACTGGTCTTCCGGAGAGTCTGGGGGAATGGAAGTGAGTAGCCAGACACAGCTCCCTAACACTGCAGGAGCTCATTCCTGAGCCTCCTCCCACCTCCTGAGGGGAGGTGAGGATTAGGGGTTTTCAAAACTTCAATTTAATGCTTTCTCTTGATGAACATCTTTAGTAGCAAGTTGCAACCTTGAAGGCACAGATTTTCTTTCAGGACCTGAATAACAGGTCCCTAAAGCCAGCAAAACCTCTCTCATTTGTTTCAGTGTTAGGGTTTTTTCACATTTCCTTTCTAATTCCTCTTTACAAGTCCCACTGAAATGGGAATTAGACATAATCTGCCTCAAGGATTCAGCTCCATACAAGGGCTAATGTTGGAAACATTCGTTTAAGACCCGAGGGCAGAATATCATGGTTGCAGAGACAAAATTGGGATTAAAGACATGATTAGCATTTTGAATAAATCAGCTCAATTACTGACCCCTGAGGAGGATTTGCTGGGCCACCGGCCTCCTGAGGGGAGCCACTGAAACCAGGGCCATCCCTCTTCCAGCACCGCAGCCCACACTGATATACCCCCAGATTCAGAAAAGAAGCCTTTTTTCCCCTATCTGCCTCATTTCAGCCCCCTCATTTCCCAGGATAAGGCAATAATTAATTCCTTTCCTTTCTATTTATACCCATTAGTCATTGCAAAAGTGTCTCCCATAGATCTATGGTTCAATAAAATGAGTGTGTCTTGAGGGAATATTATTCATGCAAGTAGCTGAAATCTAAAAGAGAAAGTCTGTTTTATTTGTAACCTTAGCCAGAGTAGTCATTTCACTGGGATGGGGGGGGAAAGGCGGCGTGGACTGCACCTCCAGGCTCCAGCAAATGTTTAGATAGGAAGAAAAATGAGATTTCTTTCCTAGGCTGGTACATGGCGTTAAGGACCGTGGGTGGGGTGGGATGGGATGTGACTAAGTTTAAAAAATTTTTTTTTTTTTTTTTTTTTTTTTTAACCATCACCAGTTAAAGGCTAGGGAGAGTCATGAGGTTTCCTCTATAAACTGTGTGGGTTTTTTTTTCCTTAAATTCATGGAAACACTACTGCAAGTTTTTTTTTCTCGTTTCTCTGGTGACAAGAAAACAAAACAAATGCAGCTGGGTCATTCTGCTCTCACTGTATTGCACCACGAAGACCCAAAGACACACACTGTGTGTTTTAACTCTTTTCCGTCCCTACCCAGAGCTGCAAAATTACAGATAGCCTGAAATCTCCACAGAGATATCTTGGGATTATCCAGCATATGCTCCAGACACATCAGCCATCACTCTGAGGTCCTGCCCTGCCAAGGAGCTGGAATGCAGTTCACTATGCAAAGGTTCTTCTCTGTGAGTCAACAAGTTCTGGGACTTAACTGTCCTGACTGGCTGCCTGGAAAAAATGTGCTGCAAGAGGGGAAAGCATCAAAAGCACAGACTGGGAAACTGGTAAAAGGGGAAGTATTCTGGGAGAAAGGGTTTCAGTTCATCCTCTTCCCGCTCTGTCTCTATTCTCTGTCCACCCATTCTTCATAGAGTCAAAGAATCCCCTGAGCAGGAAGGGGCCCACAGGGATTAGCCAGTTCAGCTCCTGGCCCGGCACAGACACCCCAACAATCCCACCCTGTGCATCCCTGAGAGCCAAACACTCCTGGAGCTCTGGCAGCCTGGGGAAGACTTCCCTGGGGAGCGTGGTCAGTGCCCCAGCACCCTCTGGGGAAGAACCTTTTGCTGATATCCAACCTAAACCTAAATAATTTGCTTGTTGTGTTCACATAATGAAGCTGTGTTGGTGCTGCCTGGCACTTCTGGGAGAGCACTAGGTACCCTCCCTTTCCCTGGCATTGAAATGCCTGAGATGGCTCTGCCACCCCCTCCATGGTAGTGAGCAGACATGCTCTGGGAGTTTGCCCTTCCAGAAGGGATCAGCTCCAGAAGATGCTGAGCCACCATGAGAAAGATGACTCTAGACAATAAACTTGGACTGAAGAACTGAAGGCACAATATTTTATAAGTTCGTAATTATGGCCTTAATTACTACAAAGATCCAAATAAATTGTCCGCCTTGGCACAGAAGCATTCCTGTAGCTTCTTCAAGCCAGTGTCCTCAAACCCATTCTGAGAAGGGAAGTCTTGAGCAGACAGGACGTAAATATTGGAGCAAGGGCCTCCAAACTAGTGGGGTCTAAACAACCATTTCTGGAAGAGTATTAGAACTCTTGGAGAATCAGGCTTTCTCACCTCTGTATCTACACAGTGCAGAGTCCCTGGGATATCTTCATCCCCCTAAGGATCTTGAGCTCTAGCAAAGAAACAAAAGGCTATAGATATAGGCCTGTGCCTGGCAGAGCTTCAAAAGTGCTTTAGGCTGGGAAAACCTTGGGGCTGTTTAAAATAAAATTCTAGAAACTCCAAACAGTCCTTCCTTCCTTGTGTGTTAGCAAGCAATGATTTGCAAGCACACAAAAGCTGTGTATAAAAACTGGGTGCTAAGTAAATAAGAGCTGCAAGAGCACAGGGGACAGAAAAGCTAACACTGGGATGTTAAAATAGGAGAAAGTATGCAAAACCTCAGATTGTACTTGTGTGTTCATGAGCACTCTCTAAACATCCTGGAGCAGTTGGCTTTAATGGCCTAAATCCCAGGAAATGCTGCTAAAATATCAAATGAATGGTTGGTTTTTTCTTCAGAAAGATTCCCCTTTGTGCCTCATCTTACTGCAATTTGAGAAAGTCAGGCTCATTGGGGGCAATTGCTTCCATGCATGAACTGGCTTAATGCAGAAAAATAAGTTTATTTTCTTCTCTTTAATATATAGGTATGTTCCTTTAATAGATGTCTTCTCCTGAGCAAAATCTGCCAGAGATGCCTTGGAGTCAGCCAAGTCTGTTTTGGGAGGGTGGTCCAGCACAGGGGATGTTGTAGTAGGATTCTGCTGGAGACCACCTGATGAAGACAAGGAGGTGGATGAGGTGTACTTCAGGCTCTTGGAGGAATCCTTAGAGCCATGGGCTGAGCATGAGCACCACAAGAGGTTTCTGGAATGGTTTGAAGGCAGGTTCCTGATGGAGCTGATGAATGAACCAACCAGGAGAGATGATCTGTTGGACTCAGTACACAAACACAGGGAAGAACTGGCTGAAAATGAGAGGGCTGGGGGCAGCCCTGTCTGCAGAGACTGGGGCACTTCAGAGGGTAAGAGAGGTCAGCAAGGCAAAGCGCAGAATTACAGCCTCGAGCCTCAGAGGGGCAGAGATTTGCCTCTTGGGGTGAAGGAATGCAAACACATTGTATGAATTGAGCTCAGAAGTCACAACCCTGGAAGTGTCCAAGGCCAGGCTAGACAGCTCTTGGAGTGACCTGATCTAATGGAAGGTGTCCCTGGCGCCAGCCAAGGCTGGGGGTGGAACTGGATGAGCTTTAAGGCCCCTTCCAACCCAAAGCATTGCTTGGTTCTGTGAATAGGAAGCAAGAATTTCAGAAAATGGCAACTACAAAAGAGCATAAAATCCATCCTGCTGTTTGTCATCAGTGAGAATGCTGAGAATATCAACTGCATACTTGCAAAGAGTTGAAAATCGTCATCCATTGTTCTCAGTAAGCATTTAACAATCTTGGCCTCATTTTTGGTTCTCTGCTCACAGTTAGAAAACAAGACCCTTGGAGATCACTGCATAACATCAGAATGGTGTGAAGGGTGGTTGCAATTGTAGACAGACACAAAGGCAGTACAGTAGCTGCTTTCCAGAGAACCCATAAAGCTGTTTCACATGTACACAAGTGGTTTAAAACAGGGAGTTCACATTTTACTGGGGGCTACAATTCAGATGAAAAAAAAAAAAAAAGGAGCAGATACACAATTTATAAAGGAACAACTAAACAAACCATAAAACACATTTCAGTTTACAAGGGGATGTAAATGAAATAGTAGCCATCTGTGCCTTACTTCCAATTCTATAGAGTTGTGGAGGAGAGCAGGTAAGCTTTTGTTTTTCTTCCTACCCTTCATCTTCCACTGTTTCCTCTCTCTCCATTTTAAAAATAGTGGAATACTCAGTATCTGTTCAGTACAGTGTGTTCTGTGAGCTGCAATAATAATTTGCAGGTCAGATAGAATAATAGAATCATTAAGATTGGAAAAGAACTCCAAGATCACCAAGTCCAACATAGAGGGTGAGTAACTAATCCATGTCCATGCACATTCTCTGCAAAATATCTTTCCATGAAATCTGCAGTTCAGCTGAAAGGAGGAAGGAAGAAAGAAAGGAAATTTATTTGAGGATTAGGAAAAATAGCTAAAGACAATTTTCCTTCAGACCTTGCAATGTCCTCAGCCCATTCTTAAGGAAAAACCCCTCAATTACAGAAAACTAGCTCAGGTCTTTAACACCAGTTCTAAAAGAAGATGGGAAGGGGGAAAAAAAAAAAATCGCAGCAGGGTGTTTTGAGGTTATTTTGTCCCATTTTCCACCACTTTAATGTGCCTGTGTGTCAGACTCCCCCAACATAAGACAGGAACTTGCTAGGTGTGCCCATCTATGACAGAGAGGTCATAGATGTCCAACAAATGTCCTTTTTGTCCTACAAATGTCATGCAAATGGATATCTAGGTAGGTAAGAAACACCAAGACTGCCTTTATTATGGAGGGAAAGTGTACAGCAGGGAGCTGTTCTGTAAAATATACAGGAATCCTCTCAGGGACAAGGCATTTTGTCATGTCAAGCTTGTCAAGGAAAGGTTTTGATTTGACATGAGAAAGTTCAAGAAGCACAGAGAGAAAATTAAATGTAGGTCCTTTGCTCAAGAAACTGCAGAGAAAACACAAGACTCCAGTCTGGGAGGAGGAAGAGGGAGATGTGGAGGTGTGGGTCTGTGCTCTGCTCCTTTCCAGACTCTGGGCACTCACCAGCACTGCAAGGGACAGATGTGCTGTCCAGCTGTTTGTGATAAGGCTTCTTGCTGGTGAAACAGCTTCTGCAGGGGCAGGTTCACCTAGAAACAGCTGCATTGAATGGATTAGAAGCATCATGGATGGGTACCCATGGACATAACAGAGCTTGGACACAGCAGCAAAGCAGGCAAAACAAATGGCCTGAAATGTGGCATGTTCACTGGATCACTGGTGGGTGGATGGTTTGCACAGATACCTCAAGTGCTGTCTGGTAAATCACTGTCAGCAAAAGCTGGATCCCTCCTTTCCACTAAAGATGTTCCAGAGGAAAAGGGACCAACCCATTCAGAGCTGTAGGAGAGTCCCTGGAAAGCAACAGCCTCACAAAATCCTTCTTCTGCTCTTCAAAACAAAGTTATAGCTCAAGGAACAACAGGCTGTGTCCCTGAAAGTCACTACTGTTCTCCATATTTTTTGTTGGGACACTTGGCCCTAATTTTCATTTAGCAGAGCTAAAAATAGCTCATGAATTTAGAAGTAATTCAAAAAATTCTACAACAACAAAGCCCTTGAGCTCAAGGAATGTTTAGACAATGCTTTCAGGCACATGGTGTGATTTTTGGTGCTGTTCTGTGCAGGGCCCGGGGCTGGACTCAACCCTTGTGAGCCCCTTCCAACTCAGGACACTCCAGGATTCCATGATCCTATGAACCGAAACCCAGAAATTAATTAATAGAAACAGGTAATACTCAGACTTGGCTGACTCTGATCAAGACTTGGATATTTGCAAGGGCAATGATTCCACAATTCTGTGCAAGCTGCTCTTTTTTGAAATGTTCTTGCTTTCATTTGTTCCACTCGGGACACATTAGTAGGATGGAAAGAGGAGTAGGACGGCGGGGGGAAAGAAAGAGAAAGACTGTTTGATGGTATAAATATATGGGGCAGCAATGCCAACCCCGAAAAGGGGCCTCTCATAATGGAAAAATGAGACTTGTTCCATTTCGCGTCAAACAAAGATGCCTTCAGGTCCAGAGGGGACAACCCCGCCTCAGCCCATCCCGAGCCGCGTGGGAGCGGAGGGGAGGGGACCCTGCCAGGTCTCGGTAGACCCACAGTGACTCTCCGTGGATGTTCGGAGCTACTGCAAACCAGACTCTGCCCGATTTTGGAGGAGGAGGAACTCAGAGGGCAGCTCCAGACCGCCGGGAAATAGCGGGACTGGGCTGGAGACGCCTCCGCTGCTCCTCCCGCTCCCTCATCCCGCACATCCCAGCGCCCAGAGCCCGGAGCCACTCTCCAGCCGGGGATGCGGGAGCCTTCCTGACGCCGGCCACTCCACAGAGTCCTTTTTCCTTACGTTGCGGAGGTATCTGGGAGAGAAGTTTTGATGACCTCATTTTCCAGGTAGGCAGACTTTTCCACTCTAAGTACAGGGGTTCTGTGGCTACTTACTGACCGAGCTCCAGTCGGGAATAACAGAAATCCCTCTGAAATTTCAGCCTGTGCCTGCTGCTGCTTACCAGCTTTCCAGCAAGGTGTCTACTTCATGTTTAGACAGTACCTGCTATTAGAGAATATAATTTTTTTTTTCTTAACTTTCAGCTCTTGGCTAGTTTGGGCATTTTTCCAAGGTTTTGGGTTTTTATCCAGGTGTAAGTAGTGTCGACCACAAACTGCCATGGCCACAGGCCTAGACAACCCCTCAGTGAAGGGGGTGGATTTGTTGAAGCAAAGTCTTCCCTGGGGTAACTGAGCTGAGTTCAACAGCTGCAGTGAAGTGATAGCAGCAGGGCAGAGAACTGCTGTGCTGCGTGACTCCCCCTTGATTTTTGGGATTTCAGAATATGCAATTTAGACTCACCTGTGGCCCTTGTCTCCCATTTATGCTGAATTACATCTGCACAAGCTCCTCTGTTTTGGGAGGTGGCAGCACATTTAGGAATGCCTGTGAAAGCATTGCACTTGGTGGCAGGGGTTTGCTCCCCGCAGCCTTCCTGCAGCCCGGGCTTTCCCTGGCTGAAATCCCACGATAATTACATTGGCAGACCTGGGGAAGATCTGGAGTCCCTGCTGCTAGTCTCTCCCCTGGGTGCTCTGCCCAGGGATTAAAATTACAAGGCACTTTTGGGTAGTAACTGCAACCAGCACCAAAATTCCCTCCTCATGCAGTATGCAAACCACAGGCACACAAACAGGAGGGAAGAGGAGGTGCATTTGTAAGAGTTTTGTTCCGAATGGGACATATTTTTCTTTTCTAGTTTCATTTATCAAATATTTGAGTGGAGAAAATGCTGCATGCACAAGTGAGTGATACCACAGGCACTGCCTGCTGGGCATGGCCATAGAAAATGCTGGGACTGAGAAGCAGGGAGGCTTCAAACTTTATTCTGCATATTTTAGCAGAGTCAGCATAACTTTCCTTTCTTGAGAGTAATGCAATTTGTGTCACTTTAAATTTATCTGGCTTTAGATAAGTTCCTTGAAGACAGCATTAGCTTAGAGAGCAAAGCGTCTCAATTTTTGCAAATCCGGGGAACATTTTGCTCAGTTACAATGGGTGTTCTGGTGCTGGAGGAGACATACACAGTGCACCAGGGGGAACTTCAGGAATATCAATGTGTGGGATAAGACAGACCACGACTCTGCCTGGCCAGGTGCATGAGGTGGCATTTCCACTGCATTGGGATCTGCTCAAAGTGATAATCAGATGTGAAATGGCAAATAACCAGATATAATTTGCACATTTGAACCACTGCAATAAATGGTCTGCCATAATATCACTTTTGGTTCAGTTGCTCGTGCTGAGAAGAGAAGCAAGCAGAGAACTTGGGTCCTCCTGCAAGGCCACTCTTTTTCAGGGCTCTGTCTAGATAAATCCATATATTTTTCAGTTATGTGGGTGCCAGGTCACCTGGGATCTCTGTGTGGGACCAGCAAACACCATGCATTTTTCTGCACCTGAGGTAGGAGCACAGGACCCTCATTCAGGGAGAATGATGCAAAATAGTACCCTCAAATAATGTTCAGAGGACCCACTGCTTGAGATTTCCTATTGGTTTTCCCTTGTGTGCATATGGGGATAGAGGTGATGCACTCACAAATACTGAGAGAAGGCCTCATAGGAACAAAGGTCCTGCTCTGGCAAAGAGAGAAAAGTCAAAGAAGAAGAGGATAGGCAGACCCAATTGTTCAGGCATTATGAGCCAGCTCCCAATTTGCTCTTTGTGTTAGTTTTTTGAACTGTGTTAAAAATTTGCCTTCAACATGCAGAAAACAGTCTGAAATCCGAAGTTTCCATCTCAGCAGCGGCAGGTGGGACTTTAAGTCAAATATCAAATATCACGGAGTTTGCAACAGCATCCAACACCTGGTGGTGCTCTGAGGATGACAAAATGGGCAGCATCACCCACCCCAGCCTTGGAGGCCTCTGAGGTGGGGACTGGAGCTCCCAGCAGCCCCCTACTGTGTATCCAGGGGGGTTAATACCAGGTGGAATACTGGGAGAGCAGGAGACTAATGTAGCTCAGGGTGCAGAGTGGGATAGAGGAGACGGTGCAAGAGGACCCCAGGGAAGTGAGTTGTGTCTCATGTTTTCAGGATTTGCTTTCCTGCCTCGTTGTTCTGCCCATGGAGACTCCAAGGCCGTGGTGCTTCAGTGACCCAGTCCCAGGCCCTGAAGGCTGTGGGTAGGAGCCGTCCTGTGCCAGAACTGGCCCTGGTTGCCTATGCAGGCCAACTGCTCTGCCCTGCAGTGCCTTCCCACCCAGACACACAGAAGGAAAGGAGGGAGAGAGGGATGTGGTTAAACTCAGGATGCAATGATGAGTCAGACACTTGGCCAAAGCCCTCAGTGCTCCCACCCTCTCCAAAAGTTAATGTCTCCGTCTTCCTCAGCTAAAGGCTGGCTCTAAAATGGTGCTGTCTGAAGGCTCAAAGGTGTTGTGTCTTACAAAAGATCAGGATCTCCTGCAGCCCTGTTTTATGAAGGGCAAACAAAACAAGGAAAGCCTTAGAGGGGTGAAATCTTGATCTTGACTAAAACACCCCTTTAGCATGAAAGTGTTTTATCCTTACCACAACCACTTTTATTGTCTGCAGCACAATGGAAGTTGAGCCACCCTGACCTGTGCAGGGACTTCATAGAATCATGGAATGGTTTGGGTTGGAAGGGACCTGAAAGACCATCCCATCCCACTCCCTGCCATGGGCAAGGGCAACTTCTACTGTCCCAGGTTTCCCCAAGCCCCATCCAGCCTGGCCTTGGACACTTTTAGGGATCCAGGGGCAACCACAGCTTCTCTGGGCAACCTCTGCCAGGGCCTCACCACCCTCACAGAGAACGATTCTTTCCACACAGTACACCACACAGCCCAGCCTTCTAGCAATGGGAAGCCATTCACCCTTGTCCTATCACTCCAGGCCCTTGTCCAAAGTCCCTCTCCAGCTCTCTTGTTTATCCTTTTGGTACTGGCACATGCTGTAAGGTCACCCCAGAGCCTTTGCTTTTCTAGACTGATCAATCCCAATTCTTTCATAAGCACAAGCCCTAGTGAGGAGGAAGACTCACTGTTGCCACTGTTGTAGGGTCTCAGCAGCACTGACACCAACCTTTCCAGCATAAACCAGTTTGCAGATGCCTGTGGTGCACTGCAGCTGGCACTGTAAACTGGAACGGGGCATGTCCCCGCAGGCAAGAGCTGGGGCACTGTAGGAGCCTGCCGGGTCTGATGGGATGGCAACAAGAGATCCCTGGAGTCCAGGGCAGCTCTTGAAACATGTGGTTTATTGCATAAGTTGTGGGTACAAGAGTTTTACTTAAGCTGCCAGCCACAGCTAAAAGCATGCCCAAAAGAGAGATCGAGAGAGAGAGAGACCAGAGAGGGGGAGAGGGCAAGCTAAGAGAGAGGGGGAGAGAGCGAGGCAAGAGAGCGAGGGCTAAGAGAGCTAAGTTCTTGTTACCATACATTATATCTCTTTCTGTGGTGAATATTCTAATTTACACTGGCCAACAAGTACAAGGCACAAATCCTACAGAATTTACATACAGCCTATAAGAACTACNCAGCTAGCAGAAGGGTATTGTTCAATCAAAAGGGATTCTCCTTCAGCTGGCTAGACTATTGTTTTCAGGTTATGTAGTAACTAAGGCTCAGTATCCTACAACTCAAAGCTAGCTTTCATTTCTACTTCGCTTTTAGGTTTCATATTTTCAGAATCTTTTGTCAAGCAATCTTATTTATAAGGTTTCCCTGTTTCATCTTCCCCAACATGACACCACATGGAGAGAGGTTTCAAGGAATGCCAGGGAGGGCTGAATTGGCTGTATTCTTCAGTAGTGCTGTTCTTCAGGCAGCTGCGGCAGCAATCCAGATGCATTGCACACTTGCCCTCCTCCTGCATTGCCAGTGCCACCAAATGCATGCTCAGTGCCCCTTCAAGCCTTGGACTCTTCCAAAAGTTACTAAAAATAAACCAAAAAAAAAAAACAACAAAACCAACCAAAACATTCAAGAAAGGAGCTGTCTTTTTGGACTGGATTCAGGTCTTTTTTTCATAACAGACATCCCACATGTCCCTGTTTGGTTAGTGATGAGTTGGCCACCATGCAGAAAAGCATCTCTGGGCCACCACAGGGCCATGTTGGCTGGTTCTGGAGTCCTCTTGACACAAAGGTGAGCATCTTCCCTTCTGCCATATTCCATGCTGGTGACAAGTGTTGCTTGAGTGTTGCCTGAGAATATCCTTTCAAATCCCGCATTCCTTTGAACACTTCCATACATTCCTAAGAACTTTTCAGACTAGATCTCTAACTCTTCTGCTGCTTTAAGTTGTCATAACCCTACATGAAATAAACTCCCACATGCAGCTGTGTCATGGAGGCTGGCAATGGGTTGAGCACTGAAGATGTGCATTTCTTCAAGAGGTTTTTTATTTTCTTTTCACTCTCTGGGTTTACAAGGAGCAAGGTTTACTGGCTGGCTTTAGGTCACACCAGCAGAGTTGGGAGACTGTGCATCATGTTTAATGTGTAACTTGTGTTTTCCCACAGGCATCTCAATATCCTGAGGGGCCACTGAGATGTTCCAACAAGCCTTGTTTCCCACTCTCCTTTGTGTGTTTCCCACTCTCCTAGTTCCTCTCCACTCTGCTCAGCTTGATGTGGATGTTGGAGATGTCAGTCCTACCTCCTGTGCAGGTATTAACCAAATAATTTGGGTCACTTTTGTGGGCAGCAATTTTAACAAAAACTAGGCTCAGTTGTAGAACCTGTTTGCCAGGAACTGACAGTGGGACATTCCACCTCCCCTGACCCTTTGCACTCCTGTGATAACAATCCATCTGTGAGGAGCATCATCCTCCACCCAAACTCACGTTCCCAGGTTTCCTTTGGTGTGCAGACAGGTAGAGATGGAAGAGCTGGGGTCTGCCAGTGGTTGCCTCTCCCAGCAGCTGCAGTAAAAAACATCAGCCAGTCTCCAGCACTCAGCTCTCTATCTGATGCCAGAAAATTGTTCACTTTAAATCTGGTCATTTCCTCACTTTTCCGTTACAATAAAGAGGTGATTCACAGGTCCAGCCTGACTCTTATCAAAAAAACCAAGGTTTTCAAGATTGATTCAGTACTGAGCAGTGCTGGATTAATGGTTGAACTCGATGATCTTAGAGGTCTTTTCCAACCTTAATTATTCTGTGATTCTATAGCAGATCTTGTAAGTCCTGCTCAGTAGGGAGCTGTCTGACCTAAACACAAGTGCCACTTGTAGAACTAGGGGGGACTTGTGCTTTCTCTGGCATCACACTTGGTGAGGGTGTCTGCGGGACGGCGAAGGGGGTGCATGAAGTGCTCTGACAGGGTCTGAATAAATGTCCCCATGCAGAAAAAAGGAACTGCCCCATCAATGTCTACTTCATCATTGACACCTCGGAGAGTGTGGCTCTTCAGACTGTGCCCATCCAGAGCCTTGTGGACCAAATAAAGCGGTTCATCCCCATATTCATCGATAAACTGGAGAGCGAGCTCTACCAGAACCAAGTCTACATCACCTGGCAGTTTGGTGGGCTCCATTACTCAGACGTGGTGGAAATTTACAGCCCTTTGACAAGCAGCAAAGACATTTACCTGCCCAGGCTGTCTGCCATCAAGTACCTGGGCCGGGGCACCTTCACGGACTGTGCCATCTCCAACATGACCCAGCAGATCCAGACCCAGATGGCCAACGGCGTGAACTTCGCAGTGGTCATCACCGACGGCCACGTAACAGGCAGCCCCTGCGGGGGGATGAAGATGCAGGCTGAGAGGGCACGAGACATGGGCATCAAGCTGTTCGCCGTGGCCCCCAGCGAGAAGGTGTACGAGCAGGGCCTGCGGGAGATCGCCAACCTGCCACACGAGCTGTACCGAAACAACTATGCCATCACCCAGAGGGACACCCTGGAGATCGACGTCAACACCATCGACAGGATCATCCAGGCTATGGTAGGGGCAGGGAGGGAAAAGGGGGGCAAAAGAGGAGCAGCTCATGGGTGGGGGATGCTTTCCCTTATATTGGGTTTTGGAGATAACCTCTAGTAGGAAAAGTGGAGCCTTTTTCTGGTACTTAGTCAGGACGCCATGGTTTGTGCCTCCATTTCCCAGCATGTCTGGGCAGGTTGCCCCACCTAGTCCTGGCTCTTGCTGAAGACCAGGCCGTACCCCAGCCTGCTCTCCATCCAGGGGCATTGCAAGAGTGTGCCACACTGAGACACATGTTCACCATCAGCATGGTCTTTGAGACCCCAGCTGTGAGGCACTGTTAATCAGGGGCTCTCCAGAGGACATCTTTACAGCCAGGGGACCTTTACCACCTCCTCTCCCTTACCACCACACGCCCCTCCAAGGGTGGACTGCTGTCTCCCCCATAGGACTGAGCACCTTAACTGATCTTCGTCCTTCTGTTCTCTCCTTTGCAGAAACACGAAGCCTACGGCGAGGTGAGCGAGCAGCATCTTTATGCCTTTGCCACATAACACAGGTTTAAGTTGCCCCGGTTAAAGCAGACCAGCTCAGACCCCAGAATAGCATGGACCTGCATGGGATGGGTCCCTGCCCACCTGTGGATCAGGGCAGAGTCTGGGGACACATTCCCTTGTCCAGCGGTTTTAACAGCATGCTGGACTCACTCCCTGCCTCCCCCTCACCTGCAGTGGGTTCTGGTCTATGGAATAGACACATTTCATCACTTTGGAGGCACATTCCATAAGTGCTCCCCGTGCTGAAGCTCCTGCCTTGCTGGTACTACGGGCAGGGTTTGGCATACAGAGAGGTGAGTATGCAGGGGATGCTCCAAAGAACAGTCCAGTCCCATGATGACCGCAGATGAGCAAGCCCCCACCACCTCTGACACTTGACAGTCTTGTTCTTCCAGTCTGGGTCCAGAGCCAAGCTATAATGAACATGCTCGAGGCAACTTTCCACTCTTAATTTACAGGCAACATTTCTTTGTGTGCTTGTTGCTGCCTCAGCCCTGACCCAATAGATTTTAGCCCTGAGCTGATGGGGAGAGCCACATGGAGAGCCGTGGGTGCAGAGCTGAGCTGAGTTTGGGATGCACACTGTCAGTACCTCAGTTTAATTTCTTGTGTTTCAGTGCTACAAGATGAGCTGCCTGGAGATTGCAGGTCCACCTGGTCCCAAGGGATACCGAGGGCAGAAGGTAAGTTGCTCTAAGCTGTGGGAAAGGCAATAATGCCCCTGCCTGCCACAACAACCGCAGGATGCCCTAGATCTCACCTTGGCTGCATTCTCAGGTAGCACCCAGGTGGGAAATTCCCCCCAGCATCTGTCTTGGCTGTGTGAGACACCACCAGCACTGGTGTGCCCATGTTTGTGACGAGGCTCATGCACTGCCAGCAGTGCAGAGAGACACCCGAGCCCCTGAGGACACTAGGACTGAGACAGCAGCTGAGCCCCCCACTCTCAGAGCAGAGCTCTCACATGCACAGGGTGCCCCACTCTCCTGCTCCAGCTCTGTGTGCTCTGATCTCACTGAAACTGCCATTTTCTCAATCAGCACCAAGCCTGGACTTATGCTGTTTTTTTTTCCTTTCCTTAGGGTGCAAAAGGGAACATGGGTGAGCCAGGTTCCCCTGGGCTGAAGGGACGACAGGTGAGTTGTGGAAAATCCTCCCCTCCGTTTGCCACATCTCTGATGACCTCAAGCTAACTCTCCGTGCCTTCCTCCCCGAAGGGCGACCCAGGTATTGAAGGTCCGATCGGATACCCTGGTCCCAAGGTGAGAATCCCATAGCCAGTAGCTGAGCTCTTTGCATTCCTTGATTGTTGGTAAAGCAAGGGGAGCTTTGCTTCTCCCTCTCACCTGCCCATTTCCCACCCCAGACCCCTGCACTCAGCTCCTGCCGACTGCCCAGGCACTAACACAGCTTTTTTTTTTTTTTTTCCTCTTTTGTCCAGGGTGTTCCAGGGCTGAAAGGAGAGAAGGTGAGAAAGAAGAGACAGAATGGCTGGCTGGGTACTTGGCAGGGGCCATACTCCCTTCTGGTGCACAGAGGAGAAATTAGCTGTGATGGGGAAGGATAACAACCCTATAAACGTGTAATTGTGGACCTGGGAAGGGATTTCCAAGGGCATCGCAAAGCCAGTCTCCTCCTCCAGGCCTTGATCACGGTCTGGTGAAGCGGGAATGGGTTTAGTATGTAAATGAAGGGCGGGGGGGACGGGCGGGATGCAGGCAGCGTCTGACTTCCTGTCCTCTTCTTCTCCCAGGGAGAAATTGGATCTGACGGACGGAGGGTAAGAAAGAATATTTTCTAACCGGCACGTTGTCACGTTGTTCCAGCTCCCAAACCCTTGGACTGTGTGTTAATAGATTTTTTTTTTTCTTTTTTTTTTCTTTTTTTTTTCCCCCCATGATCCAAGGGTGCCCCTGGCTTGGCAGGAAGAAACGGCACAGATGGACAGAAGGTAACTGGGAGCACTGGGAACTCTCCGTAATGTTGCTGCTGCTGTTCTGTTTCTTTACCCTCTTTCATCCCCACAGGCTGTTTAGTTTCTACTATCCCACATGCTGGCTTTCTGTTCCAACGGAGGTTTCTGTGAACTTATCTTTACATTATTCTGCATGTTCTGCAGAAATGCATGAAGTAATTCAGGACACCCCAACAATCCCGCACTGTGCCTGAGAGCGTTGTCCAAACTCTCCTCGAGCTGTGATAGGATTGGGACTATGATCACTTCCCTGGGGAGTCTGTCCAGTGCCCCACCACCCCCTGGGGGAAGAACATTTTCCTAATATCCAGCCTAAATCCTTCACACAGCTCTATGCCATTAAGTGCTGTCCCTCTGTCAGCAAGCTCTCTGCAAGACCTGGGCATGTAATCCGGTCTGTGCTCCTGCTGAGAAGGTGATAAAGCCAGATAATTTGGGTGTAGACCTTATTCTGAGCACAGAAAGCTTCAGAAATTTGGTTTCAGAGTAGTTTGTCACTTCATCTGTAAACCACAGCTTGTACTTAGTATTAAAGCCCTAAAGACAAGTTCAAGGGCCTCACAGCAAAGTCCCTGGCTTTGTCCGCTGGCCAGCACACCCTGGCTTTGCACAGTTTCCTATACCCAGCCCAGTCTATCTGTGGGTAATAACTGTTTTTCCCACTTCTCAAGTGCAGCTCAAGCTCTAAAACATCCTTCAGTCCCCCCACTCCCTAAAACACTAAAGTCCTTCAGTTCCTCCCAGCCTCTATCCCAGAGCTGTCTCAGCACTGGTGACAGAGCTGTTTTGGGACAGCGCAAGGCAGTCCCTTCTCTCACAGCATCTGTCAGGCAGAGTGGTTGCTGCACGCCTGAGCTGCTCTGATAGGAGAGGCATGAGAGGGGACCAGCACAACCCTGGACTTCAGTGACAGCCAAGTCCAGCCTCAAGGGACATTCCCATCTCTCAGGGTACACTCATGGGATGAGCCTCCCTGATTTCCTTTGGTCTGCTTTCTTCTTCTCCACGTTTCTCCCTGTTTAAGGAAAACACTTGTTATTTGTGCTCTAGCTGGTGACAGATCAGGTCAGTAGATGATGCTAATATTATTAACTGTCAGCAAGAAAAGCTGTGTTTTCTCTTCAGCCACCTATAACTTCTCAGTCTTTTCATTTTGAATGTAATCTCTCCAGGGCAGGCTGGGGAGAATTGGACCACCAGGATGCAAGGGTGACCCAGGTGACAAGGTAGGAACACTTTACCCTTTCACCAGCACATCAGTTTTGTAGCTGGCCAATAGGAGTTTACTGGCCCATTTTCATACTAGCTGTATAATCTGATCCCAGACCTGGGATCCCTGGAATGGGGACCACAGTTTGATTTTTCTGTGCCTCCTTTCCATAGACAAACAAGCTGGGAGCCCCCAGCGTCCCTCCCCTCCACAGAGAGAGGAGGAATTTCCCCTTTCATCAACATTAGCAACAAGCAAAAGCTACTTTAGCCTCTAG
This sequence comes from Sinosuthora webbiana, assembly GCA_013397395.1. Taxonomy (NCBI): domain Eukaryota; kingdom Metazoa; phylum Chordata; class Aves; order Passeriformes; family Sylviidae; genus Sinosuthora; species Sinosuthora webbiana. The sequence continues at coordinate 17,597 of VXBN01009069.1, forward strand.
AGGAACTTTCTAAGCACTGGCTTAGAAATGTTATTTGATTAGAAGGTTGTATTTGATTTATTCTGCATGGAAAGTGTTCCCCATGTGAAGTGCGTGGTTCTTTGTCGTTTCCCTCCCCAGGGCCCTGATGGTTACCCAGGAGATGCAGGAGACCAAGGAGAAAGAGGAGATGCAGGCATAAAGGTACAAGTGCTCTGGACAGACATCAGGATGTGAGCAGAGGCAGACAGTGGGGGCAGCTAAACACCATTCCCCATATTTTTATATATATCCTAAATCCTTCACTGCCTATGGAGCCCATAGGCTTTGGGGTCTGGATCCCATCAGCAGGCACAGGAGCTGAGGGAAGGGCCTTGCTGGCCTTGCTCCTTGGCCTACTCGTGGTGCAATGTGCTGGTGAGGCAGGCAATGACCATTGGCTCTCTGGTTGTTTCAGGGGGATCCTGGCCGGCCTGGTCGTAGTGGACCCCTGGGACCCCCAGGAGAAAAAGGAAGCCCGGTAGGTTCATGCAGTGTTCAAATGTCTCCAGTGTTTTCCTGTGGTCTGTTCATAAAATCACAGAATGGTTTGGGCTGCGAGAGACCTTAAAGCTCATCCAGTCCCACCCCCTGCCATGAACAAGAACACCTTCCACTGGACCAGGTTGCTCCAAGCCCTGTTCAGCTTGGCCTGGAACACTTCCAGGGATGGGGCAGTCACAGCCCCTCTGGCTTTGGGCAGGACTGGACGGATGCTGTAAGGAACAGTTGACACACCTGTTGTCAGCTGAGGGAGGGAAGGTGATACAGGATCACTCTGCTCCCAGGCTGGAGCCCCTGCTCATGGCAGTGCCATATGGGCATGCCGAGTGTGTGGAAGCAGAACCTGGGTGGTCATACACACTTCTGCTTGAGGGGGATTGCTTGACACAGGATAAAAATGGGGGGGAGTGTGCACATCTTGATCTCTCTTCCAACAAACTGTGTTTCTTTTTCTTCTCCAAGGGACTTCCAGGCAACCCTGGAGCTCAAGGGCCTGCTGGAACCAAGGGAAGGAAAGGTGAAGTGGGACCTCCTGGACCCAAAGGAGAGGCTGTAAGTGACTGGACATTATGCACACCGCATGAACCTGAGGCAGTTTCATGGATGAGTGCTGAGAAACTCCCCTGTTCTGCTTTGTACATCCCAAAAGATGTGCATATTCTGATCTCCTTGTCTCTCCCATCCTCACAGAGCAGAACTCCCATAATCCTAAGCCTGCTGTTAACCACTGACCTTAGAGAAGCATCCTGTGTTCCCACACAACCACACAGGCCTGGCCTCTGTGGATACCCAGGGACACTTCGGTTGTACTCTGCCAAGTTCCCCAAACCTCTGTCTCCTTTCAGGAGCTCAGAGAATCAGGATGTGGTGGCCATTATGCAGAGCTCTGTGAAAAGGGCAGTGTCACGTATTAGTGGTGCCACACAGACCCAAGTTAATATGATGGGGCACTGCAAATTTTGGAGAGTGGGTTGGAAAGGATGATGCCTGGCACAGCTCCACAAGCACCAAGGGGCCAGAACCCAGCCAGCTTGTATCCTTGTGCAAGATCCAGTGGGGAAAGCAACACTGGATGAGCTGGAAGTAAATCATAGTCTTCAAACCTGAGGGAATGAGCCAGGCATGTTTGCAGTCACTGTGGTGAAAAAACAGTCTGGCTGTGCCTTCCCAAAAGGAAGCATGGACATCCCTGCTCCCCTGCTGCTGGGAACACACTTGCTTAGGGGGCAGGTGTACATCTCTTGGGCCCAGAGGGAGGAGGGAGGGCAGCCAGGGGTCACTTCCCAGGTGACATCTATCCTCTCAACCCATTTATGCGATTTCTGTGTCTGCCAAGGGGCGACGTGGAGATCCAGGGACGAAAGGCAGCAAAGGCTCTCCTGGAGGCATAGGAGAAAGGGTGAGTAAAGCAACTGCCCAGATTGCTGCAAATGAGCCCCAAATGGACAGGACTGGGTTATGTGTGATGTGCTACAGCCCAACCATGCAGTGTCCATGCAGCACCAGAGCTGGGAATGCAGATCCCACTGTGCTGTGCTCCCACTGTGCCACTGGCACCAGCTGCAGCCTCCTCCTCCAGGGTTTGGTCCAGAGAGGGGACAAAGGGCACCAAAGCTCAAGATTGAGAGACACATTCAGAGGGCACACTGCCCTGACACTGTTTCAAACCAAGAAACACCAGGTTTGAGAAGGGCATCATGGAGCACTGCCATTCACACAGGTAGCACTGGAGACATCACTGACTAGCAATATCTTTCCCTTCTCACAGGGAGATCCTGGTCCAGAGGGTACTCGTGGTCTGCCTGGTGAGGTTGGAAACAAAGGAGCTAGGGTAAGCATGGAGCAAGGCTTGGTGACAGCCAGGAGGAAGGGAGAGCACTGATGCCACCCATGGCAGCATGCCTGGCTTTCCACCTCATGCACTCTGTTCTTGTGTCTTTCTTTGCTGTGCAGGGAGAACAAGGACTGCCAGGACCCCGAGGCCCTTCAGGTGCTGTGGGAGAGCCAGGCAGGATAGTAAGTCACACTTGGGCATGTGTGTGACCATGCTCTCCTTCTGTGGTGAAAGCTTGCCCTGCTGACACAAGCTGCCTGCATTGTCCCTCCCAAGGAGAACCTGCACGACCTTCTCTCAGGGAGGCTCAAAACTGGGTGTTCCCATGACAATGTGGAAGGGATCTCTGGAGTGGGTGGGTCACTGGGAAGAGGGAAGATGGGATCCACGAGCACCCATTTGTCCTGGGTCTGTGTTTAGTCCATCACGCCACTGGGGCAGTATTGCTGTGATATCCAGGTGGCTCTATGGGACGTGGGAACCCCAGTGGTGAGACCATCACCACTGAGTTTACTGCCACAGTAAACTCAGGAAGGGAGATGGTCCTGCAGCACCATCTCGAGAGCTGGTTTCTCCAGCACAGTCCCCTGTGTGCTGGGGGGCAGCAGGTAGCATCCTCACTCACTCCCTGCCTTCTCCCCAAATCTGTCCTGCAGGGATCACGTGGGGACCCTGGTGACTTGGGCCCAAGAGGTGATGCTGGACCACCAGGACCAAAGGTAAAGTTCATGAATAAACCTCTACATTTGAAAAGGCAGGTTTGTGTTCCTATTTACTTATTTATTTATTTATTTATTTATTTTTAAAAAGGCAGTTTTCACAGCAGAAACTTGTGTGCCTCAAAAACAGGATCAGACCTGAGCCTGCCTATGGGGCAGAGATGTAGGTCTTGCTCTGGCCAAGGCAGCTCTAATTGCTCTCCTCACCCTGAGCAAACTCAGGGGCGTCCCTGCCATGTGACATCCCCAAGACCCTTCAAATCCTTGCTCTGCAAAGCTGTTCCCAGTGCTTCAGGGCCAGCTGAAGAAGCCTTGACTCCTGCTGGTGTCTCACCCCCAGAGAAGATGAAAATGACTGTTAACTGTCATAGACAGGAGCAGGTCAGAAGGGCAAGGTTTTGTATCTCACGGGTCTTTTTTTTCTACCAAAGGGTGACAGAGGCAGGCCTGGCTTTAGCTACCCTGGACCCAGAGGACCTCAGGTGCGTATTCCTCATCCAACACGTGCGTAAATCTGTTTTGAGTGATGTTGCTGTTGGATCTGGGCAGACTGAGAAAACAGGGAAGGAGGAAGAAAAATGCTCAGGGTCACAGATGTGTGGAGACTGTGAAGGAGAAAGGGGCTTGAACACCAGGACTGAACCTGGCCACATTCCATCAGGTGCTGGTAATCCCAGCTCCAGTCATGGTGATGGTCCCTCAAGCATCAGCCTGAAGCTACAGCTGCTCTTCAGCTTGCCCCTCACTGCAATCTTTGGGTGTATGGGTACCCAGTGTGGGGCCAGTCCTGGACAGCTGCTAACCTCTCCCTCATCTCCTTTTGCAGGGTGACAAGGGTGAGAAGGGGCAGCCAGGACCGAAGGTGAGTGTGCTTGGCTCCATCATCTCTATTTTTGTACTGACTGGAATGCCAAGTAGTTGTCTCCCAGCCCTCAGGGTTAATGGCTGAGGAGCCAGCCCTGCCAGCAGCTGCCCTGGATGTTCCTGCAGCTGGAGCCTGGTTATATTTCCCAGGCCCATTTCCTTTTGAAATCATATGAAAAATGTGTTGCAGAACTTCTTTTTTGGGGGGGATAATGCCTGTATAAACACTGTTTGCTGTCTTCTGAGCTGCTGTTTTAGAGGATGCTGTCCTAAGCCAGCCAGGCATATGTTTGTGATGCAGCAGAGGCTCTGCCTGAGCACATCCAAATGTGCTCCATGCCAGATCTGTTTCTCCTTCCATCGAGCAGGGAGGACGAGGTGAGCTTGGACCAAAAGGAGTACAAGGGACCAAAGGAGAGAAGGGGGAGCCGGTAAGCAGACTCCCTGTACTGCCCCAGGGTCAGTGTCCCCCTCCCACACCCCTGCCACATGTGCTGGGGATGATACTGCCACTCTCCACCTGGTCCCTGTCCCCAAGCTCAGCTGTGGCAGGCTGGTGACTGTGCTTAGCAGGGCTGGGGCTGACCAGGGGGTCAGGAGGGTCCCTGAACACAGGGAGCTGCATTACCAACAATGCCCAGGAAATATTTGACCCTTCTTTACTTCTTCCCCAGGGTGATCCTGGCCCAGGAGGAGAGCCTGGACAGCGTGGTCCACCTGGTGAAGCAGGCCCTGAGGTACAGTCCATGGCACTGTGTCTGAGCAGACGCTCTTGGATGGGACACAGCTGCCAGATGTGTCCACTGGCTCACAGTGGGCCTTCCCCTTCCCCTTCTGCAAAAAGCTCCATTTTTGATGGCTCTGATATCTAGTTCCCAGAAAAAGAACTCTTGGGAAAACTGTGCCTGAAATTCCTGTGCTCTTCTTACAGGGGACCCCTGGCCCACCCGGAGACCCCGGTCTGACTGTAAGTAACCCTGCTACTCTTCCTCCTGGGGCAATCATTCATGACTTTTCCATGCACAGCCCAAGAATGAAACAGGAGATCAGGTCCTGCTGCTGGCTGGCAGAGGTGGCCTGTGGCTTCCCATGGGAGCCAGGGAAAGAGGGGAGAGGGCTGGCTGGGTGGGAAGGGAAAGGGGAACTTTTGCTTTAGAGGGAAGCATTGACCCTGCACCCCTTTCCTGGCAGGACTGTGACGTGATGACCTACGTGCGAGAGACATGCGGATGCTGTGGTGAGCTAACATAACCTCTCCCCAAGGACGCGGAACAACCACTTGAGGGATTGGGATAGGGGGTCACCAGAAGGTTCCCAGCATCACTGACCCCTGTGTTTCCTTCCCCCTGCCCCTCTCCCTAGACTGTGAGAAGCGCTGCGGTGCCCTGGACATCATGTTTGTCATAGACAGCTCCGAGAGTATCGGCTACACCAACTTCACCCTGGAGAAGAATTTTGTTGTCAATGTGGTCAGCAGGCTGGGCTCTATTGCCAAGGACCCCAAGTCACAGACAGGTCTGGACTTTGTGGGCACACAGTGGGGCATGGGGAGAAGAAAAGGGTCTTGGATCCTTTCAATGGTTATTTGCCATGGCTTTTCAGACCAATTGGGCAGATCTTTGACTCTTTCCACTTTTCCCCAAGGATGCAAAGCCAAGTAATGTGACACTTCCTTGGCAGGTGCCCGTGTTGGGGTGGTGCAGTACAGTCACGAGGGGACTTTTGAAGCTATCAAGCTTGATGACGAGCGCATCGATTCCCTGTCAAGCTTCAAGGAAGCAGTGAAGCGCCTGGAGTGGATCGCTGGAGGCACCTGGACACCATCTGCCCTTCAGTTTGCCTACAACAAGCTCATCAAAGAAAGCAGGAGAGAGAAAGCCCAAGTGTTCGCTGTTGTGATCACAGATGGGCGCTATGACCCCCGGGATGACGACAAGAACCTCGGGGCTCTTTGTGGTAGAGATGTGGTGGTCAACACCATCGGCATAGGAGACATGTTCGACCAGCCGGAGCAGAGCGAGACCCTGGTCTCCATCGCCTGCAATGAACCCCAGCGAGTCCAGAAGATGAGGCTCTTCTCAGACCTGGTGGCAGAGGAGTTCATTGACAAGATGGAGGATGTGCTCTGTCCAGGTCTGTCCCTGTCCTTGTGTGGAGCTGAAGTTTTGAGCCCCAGGGTTTGGGGTAGGGGCAGAGATGTGTCCCAGCAGCTTGGCCAGCAGCTGGGTCATCCATGGTGGGGTCTGACCTTAGCCCTGAAATAAGAGTCCTTCCTCAGATACAAAAGGACCAACCTTTTGGGGCAGTCCTTTGGTGTTCCCTGTAAGAGACCTTGTCTCCTGTCACTCTGACTGTGCAAGCTGTAAAGGGGGATGGCAAAATATGGCTGAATTTTCTTTGTTTCTTTTCCTTCCAGATCCACAGGTCGTCTGCCCCGAGCTGCCCTGTCAGACAGGTAAACATTACAAGTAGCTTCATGCCATCTATACAGTCTCTGGGGGGAGACTGCACGAGGCTCAGGAGTATGAGAGGGGGGTGCAACCCTGTTCAAACCGTTTGGAAGGCAGGAGTTTGGGAAATAGTGTTAATTTACATGAGGAGAGGCTCCAGGGTTTCATCTTCTGCTCTTTTCCTGTCTCTCTGTGTCCTCTGCACAGGTAGGTATGAGTGCACTGTGTGAGTACATGGCTCATGCCTGATATTTTTCTCCATCCAAATTTTTGGGAGCCACCATGTTTTGACCTCCAAACTCAAGTCAAAATCCCTTTGCTAAACACCCACTCACATGACCTTTGTAGCAGGATGCTCCTTGGGAGTGACAGGCAGAGCAGATATTAAGGATCAGTTGGAAAATGGCAATGTAGTGGACCCAAAGCTTTGGCTTCTCTAATGCTGGCTGTATTTACTTAACAATTAACTGAGGGTGTTGTATTAAAAGAAAAGGCTGTAAGGATCCTCTGGTGCTCTGTGTGCTGAAGGTAGCTTTACTGGTTCACATTTTGCTTGTTAAGGGGAAGATGTGCATCCCAAATTCCGAGAGTGCATCTATAGTATTTAAACAGACACAAAGTTTATAGAGGTCCACAGTTTTGCCCATTCTGCCAATTTCTATCTCTTCTCCCCCCATTAATGTTTTTGTGGCAGTCCCCGGCTTCAACTGAGCCTTATACAGAATATCAAATTTCATTTTTAAATAAGTCCCTTTCTTTCCATGCAAAGGAAAGGAAAACTGGTCCCAGGATGCACAGAAAATCAGAGAAAATCTGTAATTATTCCTGTCTAAAATCTCCTGTTGGGATTTTGAGTATTTGCACCTGGCCATGCCAGGGACACAGTGTCCAACCGAGATGCTGAGCTCCTCTGCCGTGTCCTCTGAGGAGCTTTACCTGCAAATCTGTGCACAAGGAGGTGACATCCCCAGGCCACACTGGTGATTGGTCAGGTGTCTTCCTGAGGTTTTGGTCTTTGCAAGCCTTCCCATTTCTGAGGAGCACAAGCAGTGGCCCGCTCATTTCCCCCGGGCTTGGGCCATCAAAGCCTTCCAAAGAAGGGCGAAGTTGTCGGTTCTTTCCTTGTAGTGCAGTTGGGTGTTCCTGTTCCTGATGCAAGGTGAGAACAGTTCACCGGTGCCTGGCAGCCCTGGGAACCAGAACAGGAATGGCTTGAGGAGGCATCTGAGGGGGTTCCCTCTTCGGTGAATCCCTTAAGCCATGCCATACACAAACCAGGCTAAGTGTGGGCAAGACCTGCTCCCCAGAGAACTTGGGAGGTAGAATGACATGGCTGGGTAAGGTTGGCCTCCTCTCAAAGTGCCCTTTCAGCATGGGCAAAAGTTGTTCTAGGTCTGGTAGATGAAATTTTAAGTAATAGGTTCAGGAGTCTCCCACCCACCACACCGGATGGTCCATGCTGTGCTGCTGTCATCGTTTAGAAGGATTTGCAGTGGTCACACTTCCCTAGTGGCAAGGGAACATGTTGGATGGGATGGGACAGAACATAAGGCACATGACAGAGCCTGGGGCTTCTCTGGTTCTCACAGAGCATCCCATGAGCTTGTGCCAATTCCCATGCAGTTCCTCTGGGTGGGGACGATGCCCTTCAGAGGGAATGGGCGTGAGCCAGTGCACATCCAGTGCATGTGTGTGTGTTGTGGACTGGCCAGACAGACAGGTCAGGGAGGCAGGTAAAACAGCCCTGTTCTTGGCCCCATGGCTCAGTGTGGTGATTCTGGTGCTTGGAGGAGCAAATCAACTGCCCCAGCTTCAGCCTGGGTATTGCCAGCAGGGACAGGTACCACAAAAAGCCTGTCTTCCCTCCATGCTGCCTCAGCTTTACCTGAGATTTTCCCATTTTCAGCACAGCCCCTTGTCTCTCATCAGTTACTGCTGTGCTAACAGGATGCTGGAGGGTTGAATGCTGAGCAAATCTGAACTAACCACTTGCTTTGTAGAAATCACATGACGTCCTGAGAGGCTCTTGCTAACCGATGCAAAAGGATTTGCTTTGAGCTTTGGGGTTTTATTCAGAGTTAAATGCAGCACAGCCAGGTGCAGACAGAGGCTCTCAGGGTCCTGACAAGCGCAGACACCACATGGCTTTGACTGGAGTCACTGCTCTGAGGCTGAGTGCCAGGCAAGGAGGTCACATAGTGCTGTCCCTTAGATGTCTTTCTGCCTTACAGCATCATGTGTGCAGTTTGCACATCGCACAATCCTAAGCTACATGATGGGTGAACCCTATCTGCAGAAGGAAGTGGCCTTTTTCCTGAACACTGCTCCTTCTCCATCGTGCCTGTGCCAGATCAGTAGGAAGTGGGGAGTTCAGGTTCTGTGTAATTTTCTGGAGTCACTCAGTTGATATGTGAAAGATTTCAGGGCAAATCTCACAGTTCCTCAGACACAAATGGCAGAAAGATTTTAAACCTGACTTTGGTCTTTACTTCTCTGTCCTCGTTAGCTCTGTTCTTCTCTGGTGCAGTGCAGGTAGGAAAGCCAGGTAGCTTTCAGAGATGCAGCCATTGCTAGCAAGCCCTGAAAATATTCTTTTGACGCTCACTTGCAGATGACAGGAACCCTGCGAGCGTAAACCCAGTAATTTTCCGCCCCATGGAAGAGGGAGTCAACATAGATTTCCCCAGCACCATACACTCGATCGCCCAGTTCCTAAACTCCACGCGGGAATCCCGGGACCCCAGCATGTACACCCAACTGGTGGCCACTTTGGCCTTTACCGCCGAAAAAGCCAAGTTTGCCACTGGAAATGAGCGGCAGGAGTGGATGGACTTGTTCATTGACACCTTCAAAATGGTGCACAGCGAGATTGTGGGGGACCCAGAGACCGTGCTAGGGCTGTGCTGAGACCTCTCTTGGGGGTCACATGCAGGCAGAGGCTGAGTGGAGGTGGAACTCATCACTCCTGTGTGGCAGAGGGGACAGCACAGGGGGAGATGCTTTTAGTTCAGGAGAGACAGAGGCAGTAGAATGGCTTGGTTGCGTTCAGCTGGGGACAGAACACAAGGAGCAGTCCCCTCCAGCTTGGCCAGCATGGTGGCTTTCCCCAGCAATACCAAGGGATGCTCTTGCTCTGCCTGCTGCTTTTTTGCCGAGAGCCTAATGATGCATTTTCCCTGCGCCTTCCTGCATATGTCCTTGCTGACCCCCTCCAAAGCACCTTCTGCATCCTCTCTCTCAGTTACCACAGGCTCTCTCGGAGTCCTGTAAGGCTTACTAAGCAAGGTGCATCCCTGCTCGCCAGTGTCTCTGTGGAACCCCTCATGGGCATCTGGGGATGTGGAGGGAAGGAGCAAGCAGGATGGGAGAGGGAGCAACCCTCCCTTTCCATTGGGAGCGCTGACATGTGGGCAGTGTGTCCCTCAGAAGCTGTGTGGGCTCCTCTGGCCTTTTTCTCTGCTTGTACATTTGTATTTCCTCTGTCATAATCCACAACATGTACCTGTCCATGTACAAAAGGCAGATATTCTATCACGTAGGGCCAGGTGGTCCAAAGCAAAACTCCTTGACTGATGTGAGTTGTTTAAAAGCAAGCTTGGTGTAGTAGAGCCTATCAATCCACACCCAGTGCTGCTTTGGCTCAGAGACCACAGAGCCACCACCTGCAATGCAGATATGTGTGTTTAGACAAGGCCTGGTATCTCCATCCACTCAGCTGCCCCTGGTTGCACAAAGTCAGGCAGGCGAGTGCCATTCCCAACCTCCAGTTTAACTGCTCTCAAGCTCTGTTTAGAGGTAGTGGGAGTTCGTGTGCAGACACAGGAGTAGAAGCGCTTACTCTGACTGACATGATATTATTGCAATAAAATATGCTGAGCAAATGTCATATTTAATGGGCAAAAGGGAGGTGTGCCATCTTCAAGAATGTGGCTGTAATATTTCTGGCTGTAAAAAGTGAAGTCAGTTGCCAGTGGGAATTGCCCGCTTTGAACTTACTGCAGTGTTCCCCCGAAGTTTCAGCACTTTTTCCTCCCAGGGACAAGTTGTTTAGAGAACTCTGCTGCTCTCAGTGTAGAATAGAGGGAAGAGAGTTCTGAGGGCTTTCCATGGTGTGCACTGTGGTTTAGGTGAAAGCAAAAAAATCAGCCTGTGCCTGACTGGTCATAATTCACATGTTCCAGATAGTCTGTGCAAAGCCAAACTCCCTATTCTGTTTTGATTTTTTTACCCCAAAATTAGTGTGACTTAGCCTGCTGGGATGCAGAACTGAACTCAGAGTAGTTAAGCTGCTCCAGCCATGATGCCAGAGGAAAAGCTCCCAAACCCCACTGATGTGAAAAGATCTCAGGGCTGGGACATTTTGCTGAACAAAGAGAGAACTGGGTAAGATTTCAGCAAAAGGGGTGTTGATTTTATTTAATTTCATCACACAGTAGCCATTTATTCCTAGAAAAACATTGGAAACAAAGTTTTTTACCTCTCAAAAACCTTCAGCTCGTTAGAGGTGGGGAGAGGGAGAAAATGTCTCTTTGCATGAGACATGTCTCTGTGCTTGTCCTTGTTAGAGGTAAAAGGGTGAAGGAGTGGTTTTTTAGCATAATCCTAGCTAATCCCTCTGATAAAACCATATGGACGTCATCACAGTAGCAGTTCTTTCAGTGAAGCTCTAGGGCAAAGGAAGGACAGATAAGGAGCTAGGTAAAGGATGGTCCATGCCTCCCCAAAGACACAGGAGGGGCTGGGAAAGGAGGAACCCTCAGTAAGGTCTGGGAGGTCAGTCCCCACCTCACGTTCATCTCCACTGTCAACACTGCAAAAGAATAGAGGACATACAAGTTCCTCCGGTTTTAGAAGAAGCAGGAAGGTGATGTGAATGGGTGGGGTTGCTCTGCATACACTAATGGCAGAAAAATCAATGATGTTTCTGCTTATTTGTGTTGCCTTTGTTAGACATCCTCAGCTGTGAGCTACGGGCATTCATGATCTGCGTGAGAAGGACCAGTGCACTAGTTAAACACATTACGGAAGATTTTAGTTGGCCTAATTCATGGTGGTGCCTTTGAGACCGTCTCTCGCAGTTAGGATGAGAATCTTGCCGCAGGAAAGGGTGCTCGGGTCCTCAGTCTCTCAGAAATGGGAACAAGCTGCAACCAGAGCCTGACACTGAACAGGACAAACCCAAGGCTTTGCTGCCTCACATTCCCTTGGGATAACTCGTATGTAAAGGCACCTTATTAAAAACAGCTGGAAGGCAGCCCTCTCCAGCTGTGAGGGCTGAGCAGCAAGCGGAACATGGCTTTGGGGAATGCTTGTGTCAGATGTGCACTATGCTCTCACTGAAGCTTCATGGAGTGATGCTGCCCTCTGCTTAGTCAGGAGCTCTTCAGGCTTGCTTGTCATCTCAAAAAACCCGTGGGCAGGCCTTGGGAGAGGCTGTTAACACTGCCCCAAGAAGATGCGCAGCCCCTTCTCCCAGCTGCTTTCACAGACCCTCCTGTAGGTGTTGTGCTGTGTGGTTGCAAGGGGGATTCCTTCCTGCCTTTCCCCCTCCACGGCTGCTCAGAGCAGGTGAGGACCAGGAGTGCAGGTGCTGCCAAGGGGAGGTATCCTTGTGGCAGCAGTGCCTGCATACCAGGAACTGCAGCATCAACATATTTCACAATATTTCTCATGGAAGATTGGGCAGAGGTGAGTATGTGCCTTTATTGCTTTAAAAGAGGGGAGATAACAAGTGAGAGGACAAAAGGAAATGGCCTCAAGTTGCACCAGGGGAGATTTAGATTGGGTATTAGGGGAAACTTCTTCACTGAAGGGGCAGTCAGGCACTAAAACAGGCTGAAACAGTTGAGAGTCATCCATGAAAGTGTGGTGCTTAGGGATATGGTTTAGAGGTTAACACAATAGTGCTGAGTTAATGGTTGCCCTTGAGGATCTCAGAGGGCTTTTCTAGCCATACAGAATCTGTGATTCCCTGATTTTGTGCTGAACCCAGGCCTAGCACTGTTCAGCACTAGGGAAGCTCTTTGTCAGGCTGGATTCGCTCATAGTGTGGAAATTCAATCTAACATTACAGTCCTACCCCCAAAGTTACCCCCTGTTGCCAGAAATGAATGCTCAAGGTGGGGCTGCTCCAGAAGCTCCTATTCCTTGCCAGTCATGCAACACCACATGGCAGCATCTTCGGGACTTCACCCTTTGAGATTCAGTCTCACAGCCATAGAACTGCTTTGAGAGTGCTATGGGCATTGCCCTGCTGCCAGCTCAGGGGAAACACTGAATGGAATGCACATAACTACAGAAAAGGGAGGAAATAATGGTCCCTGACTATCAGCTGACTCCAAAGACAGCTACTTTCTTCTCCTTTTTGTTTTTTCCTCAGTTTATTCACTGCATATATTCATATATTCTGTATGGTTGGATTGGGCTTGGAGCAACCTGATCTAGTGGAAGGTGTCCCTACCCATGGCAGGGGGTTGGAATGACATGAATGTTAAGGTTCCCTCCAGCCCAAACCATTCTGAGATTCTCTGATTCTAGGATTTTATTATAAGAGTAACTCTGACAGTAAACCACTCTCCTGAAGTAACTGAGAGGTTTGCAGGTGCTGCTTGACATTAACCTCTGGATATTCCTCTCACAAATAAGAGCTGGAAATTGATGTAGGGGAATGGGTGTAATTCTGGGACTGAAATGCACAGACCTGTCTAAGTTCATGAGGGTCTGCCATCAGTCCCATTCATTAAATGCCCAGTAGCTGAGGGCATCAAAAGCAAAGCTCCTACATTTCGAGCTGTAAAGACAGGCTTTGGCAGCAGGGTTGGGCTGGTTCTTCTTTGGACAAGGATGCACCGAGGCAACTCCAACACAAATTATCCCATAGTCTTCTCATCCTCCCAGCTCCTGTCTCCTTCTTCCCCCTGCAGAGCTTGCCGTAGCCCAGTGCACCCAGCGCCCCGTTGACATTGTCTTCTTGCTGGACGGCTCAGAAAGGATCGGGGAGCAGAACTTCCAGAGTGCCCACCGCTTTGTGGAGGATGTGGCCCGGCAGCTGACACTGGCCCGGAGCAGCAGCGACCACATGAATGCCCGGATCGCGCTGCTGCAGTATGGCAGCGAGCGGGACCAGAACGTGGTCTTCCCACTGACGCACAACCTCACCGAGATCTCCGATGCCCTGGCGCAGATCAAGTACCTGGACTCATCCTCCAACATCGGCTCAGCCATCATCCATGCCGTCAACAACATCGTGCTCAGCCCAGGCAACGGGCAGCGACTTGCCCGGCGCAACGCCGAGCTCTCCTTCGTCTTCATCACTGACGGCATCACGGGAAGCAAGAACCTGGAGGAGGCCATCAACTCCATGAAGAAGCAGGATGTCATGCCCACAGTGGTGGCTCTGGGGAGCGATGTGGACATGGATGTCCTGCTGAAGCTTGGCCTGGGGGACCGGGCAGCCATCTTCCGGGAGAAGGACTATCACAGCCTCTCCCAGCCCAGCTTCTTTGACAGGTTCATTCGGTGGATTTGTTAAAAGAAGGGCACACACAATCCTTCTCTCACTGATATACACACCCCTGATATTACCTGTTGTATTTTCTTCCCCTTGTATGGTTGCTAGCCCAGAAGAGCTGCCTTCTGGGTCCTCCTTTCTAACCAAAATCCAGAGCTCTTTTTTATTTTCTTCTTTTTGATGATGAAGAGTCATGTATCTTATATTTATGGTGCTAATTAAAACACTCATCAAAGCAGGATACAGAGCCATATGAAGTACTTCTGTAAAGCTTTGCACACGGCAAGCCATGACTTGTGTACGTACTGTAATCCTAGGATGGCTTATCAGAGATGCAAGAAACCTTTCCAGAGTAGCAGGACCAATGAATAACCCTAGTTTTCAAAAACTCTCAATATCTCTCAGTGCATCTTGCTCCTCCTTTCTGGGCACAGCAGGATGGTGTGAGAGGTTTTGCTGCCTTCCACAGATGCTCCTTTGGGGGGTTTATCTATCTAAAATTTTGCAAATCATCTCTAAGATCTTTATTTTCCGGTGGGCCATACTTGCCTTGATTCCTTCTGTCATTTTGCCCTTCACCAGAACCTGCTCATCTATTACTGCACTCAAAATTTCAGCTGAGATGGGCAGCATGACTCCCAGCATCAACAAAATACTGGACAGCCACCAGAGCTGCCTCCCAGTCATCCCAGTGTGCTCAAAGCATCCATGGTACCTTCCTCCCACCAGTATCTGCTGAGCAATACCCAGATTTGAACTTGAATTGTGCTGTCTGCAAAAATAAACAAACCTTTTTTCACCCTATCCTGAAAAAGCCTTTTTTTCTGTAGTTGTGGGGATTTTTAAAATTATTTTCAGTGAGCAGCTGATTCTCCTGGTTTCAAGCTGGTAAATCCAGATAATCATGGAATCACAGAATGGTTTGTGTTGGGAGGGAACTGAAAGACCATCTCATTCCACTCCTGCGATGGGCAGATTGCTCTAAGCGCTGGCCTTGAACACCTCCAGCTCTTCATGCTCATCTGTTCATGGCAGAATCCCTCTGCCATGGTGCACCTTTTCCTAAAAGTTATTACCCTGGCATGGAGGATGGCAGCGCACATAATTACAGCATCCCCCAGCCACTCGCTCTGCTACACATGGGAAAGCTCACACGAAATGTCAGGAATTTTACGGGATCCATGTTAGCAGCCAGCATCATAGCCTGGGAAAAAAAAAAAACCACACGGACACCAGCAGATTGGAAAACAGCATGTGATGACTTTCAGCAGGATCTCCCAAAAGATAGAGGGTGGAAATGTTGTCCATTGACTTGGAGATTCTGGGTCAAAGGATTTACAAGCTACACACAAGAAAAATCACTCAGCAGGCAAAACACTGCACCAAGGGGAAGGGGGAGTGAGGGGATCGACATGCAGATGGTTCCCATGAGGAGTTTGGCCTCATGCTTTGCCGATCACAGCGGAGCGGATGGGACATGCCAGATGTTCAGTCAGAGTCAGAGCTGCTGCTTGAGCTGGACGAGCCACCAGAGGGCTGGGGAAAAAAGAAAAAACAACTTTAGGACAGCAGGGAAACTGAGCAGTCTTGAGAGGGGTTAGTGACCCTGTGATGACTGCCCTATATTGTGGGAGGGCTGAAGGTTTTTTATGATTTTTTTACAAGGCTCTTAAGGTCAATAAAGGAAATTCCAGAAAGGTCTTGCTTTCTGCCAGCAAGGACGTTGGTCACAGCAGATCACTTCCAGAGCTGTTTCCCAGTGAGAGGAGCTGCTGGTATGATTTGTTTGGGAAATGCTCCCACCCCAAATGTTAGAAGTGGGTCCTTGTTTAGCAGTTCCTCATTCAGACCTGCTCAGGATGGTGCCCATCCCTGGAAAGGTATTTTCTGCAGAATCTACTCCAAGCATAGGGAATTGCTTCTCCTTTTTTTTTTTTGTTTGTTTGTTTTTGTTTTTGTTTGTTTGTCTGTTTTTGTTTTTGTTTTTTTTTGTTTGTTTTTAAGGGGAACCAAACAGTTCCTCTGCTGCAAGACACCGAGTGAATGTCCATTATGGAGGCACGACTTGCACTCAGGTGAGCAGGACAAAGTCCCGGGATTTAATACACTGCACAGTGCCATGTCACCCCTTTAAATGGCTTCAAGAAATTTCACGGACTGCTTTTCAAATTACTCACTTAATATGACTCATTCTTGCCTATTTATCAATCTAACAAGTTTCCACATCTAAAAAAAGCCACTGAAGTTTGGGCAGCTTGCTCCAGCCACTCCAGGGCAGGAGAGGAGAGTCCCAGCTGCCCAGCCTGGATGCTGCAGTATGGGGAGGGGGTCCAAAGGACTGCAGCAGAATTAGGGAAGGGTTCACTGCTGTCCCACTCTTACCTTGCCTTCATGGTGCTTGCAGTGCTTCTTCTTATGGTGCTTCTTATGGTGCTCCTGGTGCCCGTGGGGATGATGCCCCGACGGGGGGTGCCCGTGAGGGTGCTGGCCAGGCGGAGCAGGCTGTGGGGGGCAGACTGCCACACCGCCAGGACCGGGGTATCCTGGAGGGGCAGCAGGGCAAACTGCAATGCCACCAGGGTAGGGACCTGTGCCAGGACCACGGTATCCTGGAGGGGCGGGAGGGCACACTGCAAGGTGTGGATGTGGCGGGCCTAGGAAGAAGAGAGGGCTGTTAGTGGGCAGAGACAGGCTCTCCCCAGACAGTGCAGGGAGCTGGTGTAGCCTTCCACCCAAAGGGCCCACCCCGGTCTATCTCTTCCTCACAAAGGACACCCCACACCCCTTTGGGATGCAGGTAAACCCCCCAGATGTCTGTGGCCATGGCATAGAGCTCCCCTCTAAGCCCAGATGGCTGTGTAGTACCCGCAGCCCTGCCTGGCCCCACAGCCTCTCACCTTGGTTGGGGTCACACATCCTCAGTAGTCTCCAAGCTGAAAGGGAAGGACAGGCACCATCAGTCACCTCCTGCCATGGGACATCGCCAGACTAGCAGCTGGGACCTGCCTCCTCTGTCCCACATGCCTGCCCCCAGCACAGGGACCATGCTTGCTTCCCTAGGAGTGTCATCCCCCCACAGCCCCCCGCCGTTGTCCTGTCCCTTCGGCTGTCCCCCAGAGCGACTGTCCCGTCCTCCATGCACCCCCAAGGCCCAGGTATGTAGTTTCCATTGTTAATAGAAACACTGGCCCAGCCTAGGTGCCGAGCTGGAGTCCTCGTGGGCCACAAGGGACTGGGGACACACGCCTGTGTGCAGTGCCAGCCATGGGGACAGTGCACCCTGACCCACGGGTGTCCACGCTCCCGCTGCCCCCGTGCTCCCCTGCTGCCCTGTACTCATCAAACCTGCGGAAAAGTTCCCAGGAGAGGAAATGCCGGCAGCACTCGGGATCCCCGTCCTCGGCACGGCTCTCCCGGCTGTGGGGCACCCGTTAAATAGTGGGGCCCTGCCCCGGTGAGCAGGGGTGCGGTGGGCAAGGGTGACACCGGAGCGGTGACACCGCGCCGTCACCATGGGCACGCAAGAAACGTCAACACGCCGCTCCCAGCCGGCACAAAGGTCCCGCAGGCATAACAAACACAGGCGATGGAGGGCGGTGATTCCAGCTCCCGGCGCCGAGGGATGGATGGAGTGAGTCAGTTAACCCTGCCATGAACCCTGGCTCGCTGCTGCTCGCCCAGGCACAGTGCCCAGGAACAGCGGTGACGTTCCGACAGACGAGCCTGTGGGACAGCGGCGTGCAGGGGCCGGACACTGCTCAGGGGGCTGCCGCTGGGTGCGGGTGGAGGGCACAGTATCTGCTGTCACACCCGGTCAACAGGGACAGGAGGCGAGGCTGCATGTCCTGATTTTCAGGTTTTCCTCTTGGAGGATCTGTGAGGAGGGTGCAGGGTTTCTCCCATCTCAACCCACCCCATCTCCCTCCTAACACCCCTGATGGTGATTTGGCAGTGCTCCCTTCCCAGACAATTCAACAGGCTGGAATTGTCACACGTAGCCTGAAAAGACACCTGGCAGAAAGGGACTGTGCCAGGTCTTGCCCCAGATTTTGGGTAGGAGGGTGTTTCATGGGGGTTTCTGGACACAGGGACCATGCCAGGTCAGGAGGTGCCCATGCACAGAGATCTCCTTGCAGGCAGTGCCACAGGGATCCTGCCATCCCTTCTGTTGGGATCACTGTGGTCCCAGGAACTGCCAACCCAGTCTGCCCCAGGGATGGGAGGATGGAGCCTGGGGTCCAAGCCCCAGACAGCAAAAATCCCCCATTTCCAGGGAAAAGTCAGGAGATAGGATGGGCCTGAGCAGAGCAGCTCTCCGGTGGCGAATATAAACAGAGCCTAGGCAGGGACAAGAGTATTTCCCAGCTGTATTTGCCACCGCAGAACCCCCAGAGCATTCCCGAGCCCTTCTCAGGCCACCCGCTTGTCCAGCAGTGCCAGAACGACCGCCGAACCTTGCTTCGCCTCTTCCAGCAGCCCGGAGACCTTCTGTGACATCTGTGTGGGGAACAGATGCGTCATCCGCCACTCGACAGGCCAGAAGAGCCGTGGGCCGAGCGCCGCACGCGTCCCGCCGGCGGCCGAGGGCACCCGGGGTCCTGAGGCGCCACGGCCCTGCTCACCGCAAGCTGGAACTTCTCGTCCGTGATGTCCTTGAGGTTGATCATGACGTTGAAGTAAGCTCCGAACACCGCCGCTTCCAGCATTTTGGCTGCCACCTGAGAAAAGTCGGGCTTGCGAGAAGCTCTCCTGGTGAACCAGCCCCACCATACAGCGCTGAAGCAGGTCAGACCCTTGCGCTGCAGGACTCCCACCCTGCACCACCCGCCAGCATGCAGCACTTTCCAATCTATTGGGTGCCAAAGAATTACTGGATGCAAACCACTGGCCAGTTTTAAAAGCACAGTTGGAGAGACGCATCCTGGAGGTCAGGACATGAGGGAGCACCTTGCAGGGCAAGCGTATGAGCTGGGGCCATACCTGGATGTCAGATTTGCAGGCCAGGTTACAGTGTCGTGCCAGCTCCTTCAGAGCAGGCCAGAGCCCGCTCACCTTCTCTGCCAGGCCATAGGGCACCCCCACGGCTGTCTTCAGCCCCTGCTGCATGGCAGCCATACGCCTGGCAGGGGGGACAGCACTGGGGTGAGTGCCGGGTGGCTGTGCCCCTCAGTGACCCAGTGCCTAGCAGCCCAGCTCACCTCTGCCGCTCCTCAGGGGTGTTCTTGGGCAGCTTCATGGCTTCCTGCAGGCAAAGAAAAGCAGGTTTGCTGCTGTCACCCAGACCATGCCTTGCATCGGGGGTAGGGGCAGACGCCATAGCTCCCAGGCTCTTGGAAACCTCCCTTATGTGACAGTGTCCCTTCCCCTGGCCCTGGCTTTAGCATCCCTGGAAGTGTACAAAAAGCAAGCAGATGTGGCACTTTGCCGTATGGTTTAGTGGGCACGGGTGTACTCAGTAGAAGGTTGGACTTGATAATCTTGGAGGTCTTTTCCAGCTTAATGATTCTATGATTCTAAGAGCCCTGCTCCTAAGGAATCCAGAGCGCAGCGATCCCACCCCTCCTCCCAGCTGAAAAGCCCCGGTTTCCCTGCAGGGTGCCTCTGGTGGGACCTCACCATGTAGCTGCTGAAGGCACGGGAGTCAGCATCCACCATTGCCACCAGCTCCTCCATGGCCTGGTGGAAAGGGGGGATCAGCTTCCTCATGATGGGGTCCAGGTCCTCAAACTGTCGCTTCCCGTAGCTCATCAGCCCCACCATGCTGCCCAGTGCTGCTCCCTGCCAGGGTAAATCCTCCAGTAGGACATAGTGCCCACTGCTACCACCCTGCCAGCTCCCCTTGGCACAGCCAGGACTCCCAGGCCTCCGTCTCAGGGTGGGGCACTTACCAGGGCTCCTGCAGCTGCAGACACGGAGCCTCCTCCAGGCGCTGCTGACCTCGCTCCAACTGCTCGCACAAAGGCACCCAGTGGCCTGGCCACCAGCCCCCCGTCCACCTCTCCTGCCTCCACCAAGTACCTGCAGCACAGGTTATTTAGGGGCCTCCATGTGCAGGGACACCACCACCACCCAGACCCTTCTCACCCAACACTGCCCTCTCCAGCATCGACCCCGTGAATGGGTAGGGGACCAATCCAAAAAAACCCAGCCTGAGGGTCAGTATAAGGACTGGGAACCCCATGGGCACAGCTGGGAAACACACGTGGTTGTGGGGGTTGCTCTGCATTAGGCAGGTCGGTCTGATGCAAACAGCTTTTAGTGGGACAGAAACACCCCTGCAGCCATGGCCTGGGAGGGGTGACAAGGACTTGACCTTGTGGGTGGATTTCCCTTCCTTTCCCCTTATACAGACTCATGTTGCACACCGGCTGCTGCGCCATGTGAATCAGAGACAGGGAAATTTTGCATGAGGATAGGGTAAGGAATTTTAACATTCAAATCTGGCCACAAAACCTGCTTGCCATGAAACCTGCTCCCGCTGCCTGCTGAAACAACCTGAAGTTCCCCCACTCCACATTCACATCCATTAAATGCATTTGGGAGCAGAGACCACCCTGTTCCTGCACAACACCGAGCAGAGATGTCCCCAGGCTGTGAAGAGGAGCTGGGAGCCACCACTCCCAAAACAAGCTGAGTGCAGGATGCAGACAGCAGGATCCCCCCATCCAGGCAGGAGTGGGCACCATGACAAGAAGTAGGATGTGGGTCCCTACTCGATGATGCGCTCCCGGGCGTGAAATGGAGACAGGGAGTCCAGGCCCAGCCGATTGACCACCTGCAAGGAGCAGCACCGCTGCGTCAGCCCTGTCACATAAGTCCTGCTGTATCCTCATTCCCCACTGCTAATTAACCATGGGTGAGTCAGCACTGGGACTGGGCCACCACCCAGAGAGAGGACAGCTGGCACCACCAGCCCATCCCATCCCAGACTCTGGGGCGGTGTTCAGTCGCCTCCAAATGACTGGGAACTGTACTGATAAATCATTAGCTTCCTCTTATCTAGCACGTTGCCCACAGGCTAGAAAAGTCCCTCCCTCCTGCAGTGGAACAACAGAGCCTGTCTCCTCCTTTCCAGCTTACTCCCTGTCCTTGGGCAGCCTCCCATAATGCCACACACTGTCCTTGAGCTCTGGGGACATCTTCCCCTCCTGGCCTCCATGCAGGCAAGACAAGTAGCTGCTACCCACACTCAGTCCTCATGGGTTGTGGTTCCTGCTCCCTGTGCATCTCGGCACCCTAAGCACAATAAAGCAACTTCTCCCACTTTTTGTCCCCCCGCAAAATCCACCCTGGAGAAAAGTGTCATGCCTGGGGCCTGAGTAGTCCCACCTCTCTGCTCAGTACCACTTTGGGAGGCTGGTGGGGGGTGGGATGTGTCTCTCTCATGATCCTACCCTTGTGCTGGTAGCAGGAGAAGCCACATTACCAGCCTGATCTTCTGTTCCTCCTCCAGGATGAAGAGGTTTTCCTTCTTGATGTAAAACTCGGCTGCGTCCAGCATGGCCTTCTTGGGAATGAGCCCCACCAGCTGAGACCCCACCACAGGGAGATTCAATTCCTGCAAAGGACATCAGAAATGTGATTTTCCCCAGAGCCCTGCTGCCATTACTACTCCAGCCTAGTGGTCTTCATCCCTTCCCAAGCCATGGGAAGCTCACAGAAAAGCTTTCAACAGAGGAGCTGGGGGCTTGCAGGAAGTTGCTGAATTTCTGGGGGTTTTGTGCTATTCAGCACTTTGGCTGAGCTAAGCAAGAGAGAAACCAGAACCTGACCTGAGGGTGGGGAAGAAAATGTGGTGGGAGACATCATCTGGGAAGCCCCCTTGGGAACAAGCACCCCGGGCCACCCACCCGTGCATCTCGGCAGATCTCCTCATAGACAGCGTGGAGCGGCGTGGTCTCAAAGTCCAGCAGGTTTGTCGAAACCTGGGCCATGTTCTCCTCCTCCAAATACCAGCCAATGCCCTGCACCTTCTTCAAGCGCCCGGGCTGCCAACAACTGCCACATTCAGGGTACAGCCCAGGAGGTGTGGGGACAGGCAGGCATGCCCCTGCCGTGCCCGTGCTCCTGGGGTACCTGGTCGGGGCCGCGGCCCTGCTCGCGGATGTTGAGGGCGATGCGGTGAGCCAGCTCCTTGGTGCACAGCAGGTTGATGTTGTACGCGATAAGGAAGGTTCGGGCACCTGTCACTGTGGCCCCCCACCGGGGGACAAAAGTTGCGGGCCCAAAATCAGGAGACCACTCTGGTTTTGCAAGCTGGGGAGGAGGGAGGAGAGCCTGTGGGCTGGCACCGCCAAGGAGCACATGCCGCTCTCCTAAGGAGGGCATCTCCCTCCCCAGCTGGAATCTGCCATGACCAACTGTGTCACCAGCTCCTCTTGGTGCAAAGGGACTACACCAGCCCCCAGCATGCTCCCTGAAGCCAGGGAAGTACAGGTTAGGTCTGCCCAGCCTGTGCCACCACCAGGCTCACCTTCTCAGGGAGCGCCTCATACTCCCCAGCACGGATGGAGGGCAAGGCTTTCCTGCTCTCGTCCCGTGCCGCTGCTCCGTACAGGTAAACTGCAAGACACAGCTGGGGTGAGCACTGCCAGACAGGGGCTGGGACTTTCTCCAACAGCTGGAATCATGCAGGGTGGGATGAAATGTGGAGAAGTTCCTGACCCCACTCACCAGGCACACTCAGCTCTGCTGCCAAGCGCTGCCCGAAGATGTGGGCGCAGGTGACACACTCCTCCATGCTGACGTTCCTCACTGGCACAAAGGGGCAGACATCCAAGGCTCCCATCCGAGGGTGCTCGCCTGGTGGTGGGGGGATATAGGAGTGGGAGATGGGAAGAACAAGCAGATAAGGAGGGAGAACAACCCTTTCCCACACTCCTACAGACTGGACACCATTGCTGTGAGAAAATCATAGAATCACAGAATAACCCATTTTGAAAGGGCCCCACCAGGATCACTGAGTCCAACCCCTGGCCCTGCATGAGGCAGCCCCAACAATCCCACCGTGTGCCTGAGAGCATTGCAAACACTTCCTAGACTCTGTCAGGCCTGGGGCTGTGACCACAGTCTCTGTTCCAGTGCCATGCTTGGTCCCAGCATCATGGCAGCCCTCTCTGTGCCAGCACAGTCCCTGGGCCTGCCCCAGGCTCACCCGAGTGTCGGCTCATGTCAATGAGCTGCCCAGCCACCCGGGCCGCGCTCAGTGCCCCTTCCACCACGGCCTCAGGGGACCCCACAAAGGTGTAGACAGTGCGGTTGGTGGAGGAGCCAGCATCCACGTCCAGCAGCACGCATCCTGG
The DNA here is from genome assembly GCA_013397395.1 of Sinosuthora webbiana. Classification (NCBI taxonomy): domain Eukaryota; kingdom Metazoa; phylum Chordata; class Aves; order Passeriformes; family Sylviidae; genus Sinosuthora; species Sinosuthora webbiana. Next base: position 40,798 of record VXBN01009069.1, read on the forward strand.
TGTCCGGGAGATGGCCTGTGCTATTGCATCGATCACCTGCCAGACAGTGGACGGGAGCAAGGCAGCTGAGATGGCTGGGATTGCACAACAAAGCCATGGCTTTTCAAGAGAGGGGACATCTCAGCTCTCCCCCTTCCCACTGGTGGGGGGGTTGAGGATGACCCCCTGATCAGTGGGGAACCAGCCCTGCTCAAGCATGCCACTCCCACCCAGGGGGTTTGGGGCACCCCTGGGTCCCCAAACTTGCCATGCTGGAGGAGAGACGCCTGGCTGCTGCTGCACATCACAGAGCACAAATTGCTGTTCCTGAGGATACATCCACCTGCCAGCTTCCCAACACATTTGGCTCTGAAAAGCCTCTTTGCTGGAGGAGGCTGTGTTTTTACAGCCATGCTGGGTTTGCTAAACTCTCCTGCCACCAGCAGAGCCGAAGTTCTGTTGAAGGCTGATGCCCAGGATGGACTCCATTAACCTGGACAGTGTCTTCTGGCACAACAACTTCAAGCAATACTTCTATGCAGGGGTACCCCAGACCAACCCCAGACATGGTGCTACATCAACCCGCAGGCAATGGTGGAGGAGGTCTGAGACCAAACTTCTCACCGAGGTGCCATAAGGGAGCTGAGGCTACCTTTAGGCATTTTGGTACTAGCCAGGTAATGAAAGGTGCATGGCACTTACAAAGGAAGCATGGCAGAGTCTAGCACTGGGTACTGTCCCTCAGGGGCAAACCTGGCTCTCAGCACCCCAGTGCCATCCACCCCTCAGCCCTTCCATGTATTCCCTCACCTCTTTGTTATTCCCCTCTGAGAAGTTGGGGACGCATTCCACCAGCTTGGCCATGGGTCCCAGGGTCTGCTTGCACCCCTCAGACCTCAGCTCTTCACACCCTGGGGGTTTCCTGCCCTTTCCATTCCCACTGTGGAGCAAAAGCCTTTCAGCAGCTGACCTATGGCCTCTTTCCCAAGCTGGAGTTTCTCATTAACTGAATCGATCTGTGGCCAGAAAAGGGCTTGGATAAACACCATGGTAATGGCCCTGCTGTGCTTGGAACAGCTTTGGGCACAAGTGTTCTGTGGGGCCAAATGGCAGCACTCACCAGCACCAATTAATGGATGAAGGAAAAAAATCTGCTGCAATCAGCAAGATTGCTGTGATTACCACACGGAACAGCCAAATCAGTGCAACACGACCACCACTCCTAGTGGGGAGGACAGCTCTTTGCCGAACCTTCACCATGAGTACCAGGGATACCGGATAACACCCATCGCTGTGAGCAGGATTCGAATCTGCGCAGGGAATCCCTATTGGATCTCGAGTCCAAAGCCTTCACCCCTCGGCCATCACAGTCCCGGGCCCCATGGCGAAGGGGACACCCTTGTGCCGGGCTGGATTGCACCACGATTTTCTGGGAAGGCGGGAAAGTG
>VXBN01009072.1:3841-20470 GCA_013397395.1 Sinosuthora webbiana
CCCCCCTTGTTAAGGGGGGGGGGGGGGTTAAAATGACCAATTGATGAGATATTCCTCATAGTACTGTTATATGAAAATCCTGAATTCATTATTCAGCCCAAACTCCCAGAGACTACATAATTTATTGCACTTATATTAATGTGCCTTCTAGAAGTACAAAAGTAAAGAAGAGTATACTCAGGCACAGAATATATTTCCCCTAAACCACAAACTGAACACAGAAATTGTGATTTGAATTTCATAGAGGTGTGACTGGGAGAAACACAAGAGAAAATAATGATCTTTTGTAAATGTGTTTGCCTGCAGGCTGATCTGAAAGTCCCCAAAAAGGAGTCACAGGGCAAAGCAGAGCCTCTGTCTTATCAGTGGCTGTTTCCACATCTGCACCTTTTATTCTGCTTTAATTGAATGTAAAGAGAGCGATGCCAAGTGGAGGCAACCACAGGCTGCCATCCATGCAATTAATGGAGAGGGAGATGAGGGGAGGCTTATGGAGAGGCTCTCCCTCATGGAGAGGCTCAGGCAGGGGATTAGAGAGCACAGCTTGTGCACCTGCCAAGGACAGGATTACCTGTCACAACTCTCCTCTGTCTCTGGGGACAAAGTGCTGTAATTATTGCTGGACCACAGTGCCTCCCTGACAGCTCACTGTTCCCACGGCAGTTCCTTATCCGAAAGCCTGGTGAGACAGGGCTGGGTTCTGCACCTGCAGCCCGTCCTGCTCCTGATGCTTTTCCCTGCTGTGGCTTTGGGGAATGTGAGATTGACCTCAGCCCATCAGCTCTGCACTTCCTCAGGGCGTGATCCGAGCCCAGCATTGAGTGCTGGAAGTCACAGATGCCTTGGAAGGGATGAGTGGGTGTTAATCAAACAGAGCTCATCCAGCGAGGGGGCAGGTTTAGCTGCATGTGCACACTCACACATACAAACACCCACACATCTGTAATTCATCAGGTGAGTCCAGCAATGCCTGGGCATTTCAAAGCCAGGGCTCTGCCTGCTGGGAAAATGCAGAAAAATGTCACTGGCATTCCCCTTTGGTCACTTTGCACAGAGCTCTAAGACCTTTACCAACTATCTTCATCACAGAGAAAAAAGCCAGATATGTTCACCTGCCTTTGTGCAGGGGTGACCCTGAAATCATCCTCATGGAGTCAAAATGAGTTAGAATAGCCAAAATCTTGGCTTTTATGTCCAGGGAAAAAGTTACTGTGTGAAGCTTGGCTGGAAGAATTAACTGTGGTACTCACCTGGGGAGCTGTTCAAACCATTCTGGGTCCATGGATTTCTTATCCTTGCTTGATTCTATTAGATAGAGACCATGTCTCACCCAGCACCTGCTATTTTAATAATTTTTTTTTCTTTTCTTTTTAAAAAAATCTGGACTCTAAAGCAAAAAACCTGCCACAATGACAACATTTTCCTTGACACATACTTTTTTTTACATGTATTTGCACTGTCACCCTGGTGTCAGTAACAGTGCCACGTTTCTTCAGCTCTCCCTAAAGGCCACTGTAAATGAGTGAGGTCAATTAAACATCTTGATATCTCTTCAGGCCATTCTCATTTTGTTCCATAGATGGTTCAAGTCTGTTCTTCAGCTGAAGAGGGTAAAGCTGTTCCCAAGTCGCCATTTCTCAGTTGGAGACCTCTCCCCATCAGATTCACGAGCCCAATAGCCTTGTTGGAAGGTTTCTACAAGCCCAAATTAACTGCTGCAGTTGATTAGCAGCAGTGCTCCTCAGAGGTGCAGAAAAGCAGCAGTTGAGTCTTTTCTCACATTCCAATTCTCTACAGGATCATACCATAGAGAAAGACTATTTACAAGGAACTGAGGGACAGGACAAGGGGGAATGGATTTCCATTATCAGAGGGCAGGGTTAGATGGGATATTGGGAAGGAATTGTTCCCTGTGAGGGTGGGGAGGCCCTGGCACAGGGTGCCCAGAGAAGCTGTGGCTGCCCCTGGATCCCTGGCAGTGTCCAGGGCCATGTTGGACAGGGCTTGGAGCAACCTGGGACAGTGGAAGGCTGTAATTAGGTGATCTTCAAGGTCTCTTCCATCCCAAACCATTCTGAGATTCTTTGATTTCCTCCCAGAAAGCTGGTGTGCCCACACTTGAAAAATGGCATGCTGAAGTGATGCACCTTCCATCCCATGCTCATCTCTTGTGCCTGGAGGGCAAAACCAGGGTCCTGTCCTGCTTCATCCCTCATTTACACTGACACTTGGAGAGTGTGGAATGTCCAGCCTGACCTTGGATGGATGGCAGGACTCACTCACTGCCTCCTGTCAGAGCCCAGAGACAGTGACAATCACAGCCCGCATGGAAAGGATTGTGGACAGGACAATCACTTCATAGGAGCCACAGTTAATCTTCCTGGGTGTCCTCCAAACACCTGCCTCAGCCTTTTGTCCACAGCAGTCAGGTGACAATCCTGGTGTGACTTTGGCCCCCGTCCCAGAGCACGGTGCCAGGCCCTGGGCAAGGTTTGGTTGGTGGCAGCAGTTTGCGGATGGTCACTGTGGTCTGAGGGAGGAGGGGTAGGGCAGCCATGCTCAGCAGGGTTTATTCTGTTCCACGTGGGGTGGGAATATCTCCCAGAAGGTACCAGCTCCTGCCTTGAACACAAGAGGACACCTGACATTGCAGGACTAAAATTAGCCTTAATGAACACCTCCACCAATATTTTATCTGACTGATCTTTTCTTACAAGCCTATTGTGATGACGCACTGTGGGTAGAAATTATTTTCTAAAAAATCCTCTTTTTTTTGCTGAGCTGTTTATGTGACAAGTGGCTGTTGCTGTGGCACTGCTGTGTTTGGTAGATGTATTAAGTGCCCCAACAAGACTCTGCAGCACCATCATCCATTTGTCTTCCAGCTGTATCTTCATGAATTTGTCTTTCAGGTTGCCAGCAGCTTGTAGTATGTGACACAGAGGTTTTTATTGAGAGCCCTGTTATGTATTCCTTGAACCGCTGCTCCTGGAAACCAGCAAACAGCACTGACCATCTTCATTTTACACTGTATCTGTCTGCCTCTTCTCCCTCTGCTCACCCAGTCCTTCATTCAGTTATTGCCATATACTTTGTCTCTGTCTCATTTTGCCTCATTGACTGCATGAATTCCTGTTTTCTTATTGATTGCCAACGTATTTGAGAAGCAAAATCTTCAGCAGATCCATCTCAGTCTCACATTAACCACAGAGTCATTTTTTTATTATACTCAGCAACCTCTCTTTGATGAATTGCTGCTTATGGAAAGGAAGCTGCCAAGGCCAGTGGGCTTTGGGGTTGAAATCCCTCCTTCCTGGCCCTGGTGTTTGTCTTGTAATCCTTCCTTTCTGTTCTGGAGTTCCTCCTCTCCTACTCCTATAGACACAAATGCTGCTGGCCCCTCTCAGCCCCTCTTCTTTAGCCTTGAGCACTACACTTCTCCACCTAAACTGCCACACAAATAAACATCCTGCTGCTCATTATTATTTATCCATTAGCTCCTGTTTTCTAGAATCCATACCCAAATTTATTTCTGATGTTATCATCACACTGGCATTGCCTCCCTTGCCTGTTGACGTTGTGGGAGACAGAAGATGCAGCTTCTTCCATTCTAGGGAGTGACCCAGTTCACACACAACATCAAATGAAAAATTAATAATAAAATCACAGAATCAATAATGCTGGAAAAGACATCTGGGATCATCCAGTCCCACCTTCAACCAAACCTGAACTGTATCTCTAAGTGCCACATGCACTCGTTTCATGAACCCTTACAGGGATGGTGACTCTGCCACTGCCTCAGTACTTGACCATTGTCTCAGTGATGAAATTTTCCCTGAGATCACTCATTAAAGTGCTGGTAAAGGATAAGTCAGAGCTTTTACATCTCACTGCAGCTTCAGGAGCATTGTGAGGTGGTGCTTCTCTCTCCCAGAGAGGATTAGTGTGTGCATCCAAACACATCACTTTTTGGATGCTAGCAGCTGCTCATGGCAAGTCAGAGAAGCTGCAAATTTGATATAAAGGCACATTCCACACCCAAAACCATGCAGAAGCCACCTCTGCACACAGCTTTGTCCATTGCCCAGGTAATTCTGGTCACATCCTGCTGGATTGCCCTAAAACAGCTCTATGTGGAGTATTTGAAAGTTAATATTTCACTGAGGGCAAAAGACCGGTATTGTAACAGACTTCACAATCAGAGTTTTTACCATTTTCCTGATTCCCGATACCAAGGCTGAGAATGTGACACTGTGCTGATCCAGCTGTGTTATCACACTGCCCACGACCAGATGTCTTGTCACCCTCACTGCTCCTGTGTTTCACCACAGCCTTCTCCTGAATTAGAAATAGGTGCTTTTTAAGGAAAAAAAAGGCTAAAAATTTTTCATGTTATTCAGTGCACAGAAGATGATCCAGTGAATACATTTAAATCCACCCCAGACAGAAGCAGTTGTTGAAATCCTTGGATGGCAGAATTAGCTTCTAATTTTAGCAAAACAAAAGTCATTATCTGGACTCGAGAACCTCAGTTCCTACAGAAGTAAGGATAAGCTGATAAATTGCTTCAGAATCTCTTTTCTTATTACTTGCAGCCACACAGTTTGGAAATAAATGATATGTAACACTGCAGGAAAAATGTGTTTTAAGTAATGCAAAGGTACATGCATATGTATATATATATATAAGGAGAAACATGGTTATCAATAAAAATATGCTCAAATGTATGTACAGCTGTAGGCACAAAAAACATGTTTATCATAACCTAATTCCATAGCACAATAGCTCTTTTCACATCTGTGGGATGACTATATTCATGGATCTGGTCCTGTAGCTTCCACTGGGTCAGTTAATTTTTATCAGGCAAGGAATGGTCTCTAAAAGTGAAATAAAATGAAATAAAATGAATTAAAACACACATTCCCAAGTTCACATACATGGTATCTGGCTGCATCTTTTCCCACTAGAAGGAAAGAAGTCTTTTCCATCTGAAACAAACACAAATCCATAAAAGAGGGTGCAGAAGTTTGGGGAATGATTCAATATTTAAACAAAGGCCAAGATTTGTTGCCGGCTCTGACTTCAGGCCTCATAAATCCTGCATGACTATGGTGGGTTTGTGCTCTGACTGTGCCTGGGATCTGCCCTCCTTTTGCTCATCTCCACTATTAGATGGGGGTTTTTTTTGCAGGCTTTGGCATGGACCAAAGTTCTAAACAAAGAAAAGAAGCCAACCAGCAGGCATGTCTGTCTCTGCTTTTTGCCTCTGTCCTACTTACCTCAGCTGGGCTTATCATGCCTTGCTTTTGTCCTCTCTCCTCTCCAAAGCTTTTCATCACTGATGCTTCCTCCAGCAAATCCAGCAGTTATTGTTCTGTCTGTCAGGAACATGTGACAAGTTCTTTCCCCATCACACGTTCTCCCCTTGCAGCCTGGGAGTCCTAAATAGCATTATTTGGCCTCTGAGAGCTGCACTTCCCCAAAATTTGCACATGTCTTTGCATGTGTTCCCCTAATAATTCTTACTGGACAACACTCATAAAAACGAGAGGGAAAAAACAAAAGAATGCTGATGCTCAAGGTGAATATTGATTAATTCAACAGGGCATTAAACCTTCTGATGGTAATTATTAATAATTAATAGCTAGCTGAACAGATTGTATTTTTCAAAAACGCTCCAAAACTGACATAGGATGTCTCCAACAGAGCTGGTATCACCTAAAGGAAGTCTGAGTGCCACTGTGGGTTAAAGAAAAGGATTTTTGAAACTCTAATCTTTCAGTAGATGAGTGGATTTTCTTACGTGGGAACTGTGGCAGAAAAAAAGAAATGTTTCTGTTGCAGGGAGTTTAAAGCTGGGTTTGATCAGATGTTCTGTCCACTGTCTGCCTGAACACGATGAGAAACCTTCAACCATGCAATCCCTGCCTCAAGTCTTCCATTTTCATCCTTGTGAAACAGGGACAGCAACAGACATTTGTGCCAAAAACATCTCCAAAGAAATACAACCATATTTAACACTTTTGGTTTAGGAAATATGTTATTTGCAGAGTGTCATCACTCTCCATATTGACCTCTCAGGAGCATCAGCTGAATTTTATCTTTTTTATAAATAATTAGTGGGTGAAATTTCTTGAGATGAGTGTAACATCTAACAGTCCTTTGGACCTCTGTGTTGCACCTCATCTAAATAACTGAGCCCTAAAGGGAGGGACACACCCCAGTGATGGGCCAGAGTGGTCATCCTTAAAACAGTAATTTAATATAAAAATGGATATTAACCTCTGTAGGCTTCACTTAATGTCTGAATCCACAGAATTATTTGGGGTTTTTTTTAGAAAATTGTTTCCAAGGCAAGTAAATCTGGTTTTTATTTCCTCTCACAGTCTGACAACAACTTACTTTCATGTTTTTTGGTTATTGCCTCTCTTCTTGGGTCAGTATATAGAGAATCATGTACCATTAGAGGGAAAAAATTACTCCAAACTTCTGAAAGCCAATCCTTAAATAATGCAGCAATGTAATATGGGAAATTTTATATGATTCTCGGGCAGCTTTAGCTGTGAAAACATCAAAAGCCTGGAAACAAGATCAGAGAGTATTTTTACAAAACACCTTTGACACAGGAATGGAAGCAGAGCCCCCAAGTAACCTCCAGCCAAAATGGTGTCGATGTAAGACAGGTCAAAAACGAATCTTCAGCAAAGGAATGAGCAAAAATTGGGAAGAATTAAATCCTGACTCTCTCATCAGGGAGTAGAACTCCTGAGAGAGGAAGAAATACAGCCACCACAATTCCACGCAGAATCCTCCCACATTGAGGGCAAAGTCAAGGAAGAGGCTTAAAATATTTTGTGGAAGGCAGTTTCTAAGGAAAAGTGCTGCTGGAAATGTTCTGGGGTGTTGTGATGATGAGACTTTCACACATATTTATCAGACCCCTAAGAAAGGAGCCAGAAAAAACAGAGATGAATTAACAAAGCTGCCATAAGGCTCCTTATGCCAGGGAAGGTGATGTAATCGCTGGGATGCTCTCCTGCTCTCAAGAAGTAAAGATGCTCTAAAATACACCCATTCTAAGTGCACCTAAAGAAAGAACTGCTTAAATTTCAACCCAGTCCAAGGGGAAAAAGAAAAGTCCCATAAAAAATAAAGTTCTCTTCTCTCAAAAAATATTCAGAGAGGCAAATATTAAATATGTAACAGTCTCTAATAAGTACAGCAATTAATTGAGATTAAGAGGGGTGGGGGACATACCTCTGTGCTCTGGCAAAACTTGTTGGATACAACAGAAATCCAAAATGTGAGGGAAAGGCAGGCTAAGGATATTTATTGTAAAGAAACAGAGTTCTGCAAAGCAAAAAGTAAATTTGAACCTGAGTACACACATTAATAAATAGCTGAAGAACATGGCTGAGATTTGAGAGAAAATGGCAAAAATAACTTTGAAGGGGGGAAAAAAGGCACAAGAGAGACAATTGCAAAAATCTCATTTAGCAGATGTCCAAGAAATCTTCAGCCACAGGTCACAGCAGAAATGAGAGCTCTACAAAAGCAAGCAGGCTGAAGCCAAATCTGAAAGGGAGTGCATGAGGATTTCTAAAGATCAGTGGAAAATGTACACAAGTGAGAGCCAAGGAAATTACACACAACCACAGGAACAGCCTCCTCTCCTCACACACCACCATGGCCAGGGCCCCTGGAGCACTTCTCTCCATATTTTCATCCCATTTTCCAAATGGAATAATTCATTCTGAGTTCTTACACCAGCAGCTGTGGGGATGAGGAGCACAGCCAGCAGCCAATCACCATATGTAGCCTTATAATATCAAAGAAATTAAAGCAGCAGAAATGTCTGCAGAAGGAAGCTTTCTGCAAGAAGTTGCTCACATAATTATTATTGGATTATTTGTTTATTCCCTCATGTTAATTAGCTGCCAATGTCCATTTTATGTCTCCAGTGTTATCTGCCAGCTGGAGAGATCTTCAATGGACAGTTCCTAGAAAGGAGCTGAATAAATAAATAACAACAACAACAACAACAATAATAATAATAGCAACAACAGCACCAATAATGTTGTAATCTATTTTACTTATTGTTTCTATTCCCAAATTCCCTGTGAAGTAAAAGCTCTTTCAACCTGACGCTGCTTCTAAGATATCAAACACCCCTGGTTTGAAATTGCTCACAGCACCAGTTTGAAAAACATACAAACAGTGCAGGGGATCCCGATGAATTCTTGAGGATGAGGAATTTGTTTCCATGACTACTTCAATGCAGCCTGGAAAATTTTCCTACACCTAGAGGAAATTTCTAGAGACCCTTGATCCTGCTGGAGGACTCGATAGCACTATGGATCCCGAGAAAAGGGCACAACAGGCTGCAGGCAGTGTAGGACATCCTTGGAGGGCATTGAGATAAGATCCTTATCCAGGGGAGAGACACCCATTGCTCATTAATGCTGGACAGGTCAATTGGTAAAGGCTTGGGCTCCAGTGGAATTCATTACCTCAGTTGGAAATAGGACAGGAAAAATGTTTAGTAAACACCTAAAACTTAGGAAAGTGAATATTCAGGTGTTTAAGGAACTTTTTTTTTTTTTTTTTTTTTTCAGAACAGACCCCACAAAACTGGTGACAGGGCAGTAAAACTGCCATTGTCACAGTTCAATAGCAGAGCGAACCAAAATGTCTGAGGAATTTTGGGTGGTGAGCCAAATTGGTGAATTTCAGATTAAAATTAAATACAACTCTTTAGGTAGCCTTGAAGGCAAATAAACAGTAGTAAGAAGTCATCACCATGATACCCAAAGTGTATCCAGTATTCTGAGAAAAGAGTCTAGTGGGGACCAAAGCTGCAGAGGAACCAAACAGGAGGTTGGGAAGGTTGGGTCTTTTTCCTGGGAAATCAGTACAGAATTCATGTTCTACAGCTGTTATTTATAATGTCAAGATTTACAACTTGGTTGCATTTGAAATACCAGCCAGTGATATCAGAATAAAGTAGAAACTGCCTTATCAGAGGTTTGCAGTGACACAGAACATATGGGAGCCTCCAGTGTCCTGTGCACAGGGAAAGCTGTGACATCTGTTCAAAGGGATGGGAGCAACACCTGAATAAAGCAGTGCAGTTTGCACCTGCTGGAATGGGTTTTTCAGGGGAAGAAATAAGAACACCCCATGCCCCGATTCAAAGCAGATTTTTAAAAGCATGCTGAGAAGGAAAAAAAAACACAAACAGAAAAGCTTATTTTACATCTTCTTTTAAATTAACGCCCTTGATCGCAAGTAGCAATTCAAGGTACAGAGGTAGATTTGTGAAATAAAGGTGTGAGGATTCATTTTATCAGGGAAGAAATTGAAAAATCCAGTGTATACGTTGTTCAATTTGCAATACATTTGTGGAGTGGAAATTCCTGAACTGGCATGGCAGTGTTCCTGAAATGTCACATTATTCTGGAATTACTCATCACATATAGAAGGGTTTGGTAATTATTTTTGATAGGTTTGGTGTCACGCTGGCCCTCATCAGTTCATTAGACTCTTTCACATCAGATCATCATCATAGTTAAGTCACTTAAGAAAGTAAATTGAAAACATATTATGCATAAAATGTCAGTCTACTGCCATGCTCATTTACAATCATTAAAGATGTGCCTATCTCCATACAGATGTGTGTATTTATATAGCAGTAGTAGATTGCAGGAGATTTTAAAAAGCATAATGATCAGTATCTCTGTTTTATCAATGGAGAAATAGCAAAAGGCAAATTATTTAACAGCAATGTTCATACAAAAGATTCATTATCATCCAGTCTAGGAGAAAATGCATTTTTAATTAAACTGTGGTTGTTCTCTCCAGCCTGCTCACCTAATCCTGTCCTGGCGATAGTGTTGTCCATGCACATTTATATATTTGAGGGTTTTTTTCTTTTCCTCTCTTCATTTCCCTCTGGCACATCCAAGGCACCTCCAGAAACAGCCAGATAACGAAACTAATGTGGTCTAATTAAAATATTGATTGTGGTGTTCTCCAAAACGTTCAGTTACCACAAATACCTGTTGGAGAGTCCAGAGATGATCAGAGGGATGGAGCAGCTCTGCTGGGAGGAAAGGCTGGGACAGTTGGGATTGTTCAGCCTGGAGAGGAGAAGCTTTGGGGTGACCTCACTGTGGCTTTTCAGGACCAGAAAGAGCTGACAGGAAACATGGAGACAGACAATTTACAAGGAGTGACAGGACAAGGGGGAATGGCTTCAAACTCCCAGAGGGCAGGGTTAGATGGGATATTGGGAAGGAAGTCCTCCCACCACAAACACAGACAGCTCCTTTATTTAAACAGATGAGGCTGAAAGTATTTCAGCAAGAGATCTTTAGCAAGCATTTTAAAGATTTGGGGGCTACAAGCTGATGCCATGCAGCACTGTTACAAATTAGTGCTTCAGATCGCTTAAAAAAAATCATTGGCAAAGGGTATCAGCAAAAACCAGATTTAATATTAAATGAAAGCATGACAAGTTTGTTGGCAAGATTCACTCTACCACTTACAGGACAGTTAAAGCACACCAAGAAAAGACAACAAAACCAAATAAAACCCAAGCAATCAAAACAAAAATGAACCAAGAACTCAGTGTGTGTGTGCACGTGTGACAAAAGGATAAAAAGGAACACAGCCCAAAAGCTTAAGAGCACTCAAACTTAGCAGTACCTTAACTTAACCTAAACCTAAAATTTTAACAAAGAAATAACACTTAACTTACTTAACCTAATGTATACCTTAAAATTAATTTATAGTTTAATCTTAACAATTCAACAGAGAAATAACACTTAGCCAGATTTACTTAACATAATTTGAAGTTATACTTAGCAAAGAACACTTAGCAGCCTTTAAGTAAGGTTAAGTCATAAGTCACAAGCTTCCTTACAGGCCTAAATTACTTATATATCCACAGTTTAAGCATCTAAGAGAGCAGCATTTCTCCCAGATTTGAGCAGGTGCCTGCACACAGACACACAGAGTCAGCGCAGGCAGGGCACGGTGAGGAATTCCCCTCAGGCAGGGAAATGCTCCCTTGGGAAGCCTCTGCAGCTCCCGCCAGGCCCAGGGCCGGGCCCTGAGCAGTGACGGGGCCGGCCCAGCACTTGTGGCCGGCCGGGGATGTTCCCAGTGCAGAAACAGGGAATTCCTGCTCCGACAGGCGTCCCCTCAGAGGGAGGATCTGCTCACGGCCACCGCAGCCCAGGANCCAGTGTATACGTTGTTCAATTTGCAATACATTTGTGGAGTGGAAATTCCTGAACTGGCATGGCAGTGTTCCTGAAATGTCACATTATTCTGGAATTACTCATCACATATAGAAGGGTTTGGTAATTATTTTTGATAGGTTTGGTGTCACGCTGGCCCTCATCAGTTCATTAGACTCTTTCACATCAGATCATCATCATAGTTAAGTCATTTAAGAAAGTAAATTGAAAACATATTATGCATAAAATGTCAGTCTACTGCCATGCTCATTTACAATCATTAAAGATGTGCATATCTCCATACAGATGTGTGTATTTATATAGCAGTAGTAGATTGCAGGAGATTTTAAAAAGCATAATGATCAGTATCTCTGTTTTATCAATGGAGAAATAGCAAAAGGCAAATTATTTAACAGCAATGTTCATACAAAAGATTCATTATCATCCAGTCTAGGAGAAAATGCATTTTTAATTAAACTGTGGTTGTTCTCTCCAGCCTGCTCACCTAATCCTGTCCTGGCGATAGTGTTGTCCATGCACATTTATATATTTGAGGGTTTTTTTCTTTTCCTCTCTTCATTTCCCTCTGGCACATCCAAGGCACCTCCGGAAACAGCCAGATAACGAAACTAATGTGGTCTAATTAAAATATTGATTGTGGTGTTCTCCAAAACGTTCAGTTACCACAAATACCTGTTGGAGAGTCCAGAGATGATCAGAGGGATGGAGCAGCTCTGCTGGGAGGAAAGGCTGGGACAGTTGGGATTGTTCAGCCTGGAGAGGAGAAGCTTTGGGGTGACCTCACTGTGGCTTTTCAGGACCAGAAAGAGCTGACAGGAAACATGGAGACAGACAATTTACAAGGAGTGACAGGACAAGGGGGAATGGCTTCAAACTCCCAGAGGGCAGGGTTAGATGGGATATTGGGAAGGAAGTCCTCCCACCACAAACACAGGCAGCTCCTTTATTTAAACAGATGAGGCTGAAAGTATTTCAGCAAGAGATCTTTAGCAAGCATTTTAAAGATTTGGGGGCTACAAGCTGATGCCATGCAGCACTGTTACAAATTAGTGCTTCAGATAGCTTAAAAAAAATCATTGGCAAAGGGTATCAGCAAAAACCAGATTTAATATTAAATGAAAGCATGACAAGTTTGTTGGCAAGATTCACTCTACCACTTACAGGACAGTTAAAGCACACCAAGAAAAGACAACAAAACCAAATAAAACCCAAGCAATCAAAACAAAAATGAACCAAGAACTCAGTGTGTGTGTGCACGTGTGACAAAAGGATAAAAAGGAACACAGCCCAAAAGCTTAAGAGCACTCAAACTTAGCAGTACCTTAACTTAACCTAAACCTAAAATTTTAACAAAGAAATAACACTTAACTTACACCTAACTTAATGTATACCTTAAAATTAATTTATAGCTTAATCTTAACAATTCAACAGAGAAATAACACTTAGCCAGATTTACTTAACATAATTTGAAGTTATACTTAGCAAAGAACACTTAGCAGCCTTTAAGTAAGGTTAAGTCATAAGTCACAAGCTTCCTTACAGGCCTAAATTACTTATATATCCACAGTTTAAGCATCTAAGAGAGCAGCATTTCTCCCAGATTTGAGCAGGTGCCTGCACACAGACACACAGAGTCAGCGCAGGCAGGGCACGGTGAGGAATTCCCCTCAGGCAGGGAAATGCTCCCTTGGGAAGCCTCTGCAGCTCCCGCCAGGCCCAGGGCCCGGCCCTGAGCAGTGACGGGGCCGGCCCAGCACTTGTGGCCGGCCGGGGATGTTCCCAGTGCAGAAACAGGGAATTCCTGCTCCGACAGGCGTCCCCTCAGAGGGAGGATCTGCTCACGGCCACCGCAGCCCAGGACAGCTCCAAGGGCCCATTTTGGAGCCCTGGGTATGGGGCCCCAAGAGAGGCCCTTTGGTCAGAACAATGTTTCATCCTGGCCCATTGTGGGGCGGTGCTTTCTCTGGAAGTGTGAGAACGGCAATGTTCTGCCGTTCAGGCAAGAAAAACATTTTCCAAGGCTGTTTGTAAGGAAAAGAGGAGCTGGTTAGACAGCAGCAGTTGCTGGGAGCAGAGAGTGTTTCTGATGATCTGGGGAGGAGCTGAGCCCAGGGGCTGTTTTCAATGCCGAGCATTTCTCCGGCCCAGAGCAGCCTGGGCAGGGCAGGGGGAATGCACCACCACAAACACACACTAAACATATTCTAGGTGGTTTGGGTTTCATTTTTCTTGGAATTGTGCCCCACCTTTCCAAGTAGCCCAGCTGGAACACCTCAGCAGGAAGCCCCCTGACACCTCATTTCATGTGGCCTTTTTTTGAGAGGAGCCTTTTTTGAGGAGCACCGAGTGGTTGTGAGAGAAGCGAGGTTCATCCCAAGCCAAGGTTAATCTGCTTCCTTCATTCTCTAGAGACATCTTTTGGTGAAGTATCTGTCAGAGATTGATAGTGTTTTGTATTCAGCAGAGATGTTCTAAGGAAGAGGAACCTGCCCAACGAAGGGAGAGTGAGCTTGGGAAGATAACCCCAGTCTCCATCAGGCCTTTGGGTAATTACTATGAAGGAGAGGATGGTGGTGTCCTTATTTGCAGAGAAATAAGCTTGGAACCACAGAATCATAGAATTATTAGCCTTGGAAAAGAGCTTTAATATCATCACCCCAGCACCGCTGGGCTCATCACTAACCCGTGTCCCCAAGTGCCACATCCACATGTTTTTTGAACACTTCCAGGTGTGCTGACTCCGTCACTGCCCCAGGCAGCCTCTTCTGGGGTTTTCCATGAAAAACATGTCCCTAATACCCAATCTAAACCTCTCCTGCATAACTTGAGGCTGTTTCCTCTTTTTCTGTCCCTTGTTCCCTGGGAGAAGAGCCCAACCTTGAGCTGGTTCCAGCCTCCTGTGAGGGAACTCCTCCAGAAGCCATTTGAGTGTGAGACAAGGAGAGGGATAAAGCAGGGGTGGATTTGGCCATTCCAATCCATATCACCACAAACAATAACATTACAGCAAGAGCAGAAAAGTTTTTAAAAGTTCAAAGATCCCATTGCATGAATTACCCACATTTTTTCTCTACTTTCTCTTCTCTGGGAGGAGTTTTTCTAATTCCCATTTTTCACCAAAAACTTCAGAGAATGAAGAAACAAAATAAAAAAGCATGTCCAGAACCAGTTTTTTGTCCCCAAATCAACTTGACATAAAATGCTCTAGGAACTTCCTCAAACTACATCTCATTCTTGCAATAGTAAAACTGTAGTTAATTTCTCAAGTCTCTAAGTGCTTGTTTGGATGCAATTGGAAGGAAATTTGTGAGCACTTCAAGAGGTCTGTTACCACAGCCCCATCTTTTCATCACTGCTGAATCAGCACCAGTGGACTTAAAATATTCCAATTTGGGCTAAAGAAATGGGAAAATCTTTTTTCCTGGAAACTTTGTTTTACATTGGCGTGCAGAGCTCTCAATCATCTCCAGCCCCATATTGAAAGCACCTCAGCTGAGCTCTGACAGCAATGCCTTTTTTATGGGCAGATGTTAATCCACAGAAAAGTAAATGCAGGAAAGGTTGAGCTGCCCTCGGGAATGATTGACTGTCATGACTGGGAAAGCAGTCCCAAGCCTGTAGATCTATAATGGACATCACTTTAATTATTGAGCTGGCAGTGTCAGCTCAGCAGCCACATGATGCCTGCTCCCAGCTGGAAGTGAAACATAAATGTTCCCAGAATTATCTTGTGGGATTATATAAGAGAAGTAAGGGAGAAACATAGGAGGGATCAATAAATGTGGAGACATTAGCCAAAATTTCAACTCTAAACTCAGTACATTTTTCTTCATATTCTCTTGAATGATACTGAGGATGCAAACCCATTTTTCATGAAATCTGGTTAAAATCCTCCTCCATGGAAATGTTCCCTAAATATCAGATAAAAGGGGTACACTTAAGCAGGGTCCAGTGCTCAGAGTGTAAATATCATTCCCTTCCTCCTTCTATTCATATTATTTGCTAAAAATTTGGTGTGAAACAAATAAATTAAATCTTCAAGGACTGATAATGGCATTGACCCCAAACACCAAACTAAATAAGGAATAAATCCAAGTATCCCTGTCTGAGTGACATGGTAGCTATTTCTTATCTTATGAATCTGCAGCTTTCCAGACCAAAACCACTTGATCAAGTAGAGAGTTCCATTTTAATATTTTCCTCTTGTTTCTGTTGTATTTCTTCTTCTCTGCCTGTGCCAGGTGTAAAAACAGGTAGCTGTGCAAGAGTCTTTCCTCTAAATATGACAGCTCAAGCAACAGAATTCCAAGGATACAGCAGATCCATCACCAGAAGATTTAGAACTGGAATTAGAGCTACTTGAATGGATCTACTCTTCAGACAAGTATGACAAATTTCAATGATAAACTTAGTTTGCTAAAATTGAGTTTATTTTGCAAGTAGTTTGGTTTTTTAAATCGGGGATCCGATTTCCAGATGCCACTTACAAAGAACGTTTTTAATTAGTTCCCCTCTTTATGTTTAATAACAAACACAGTAAGTGCAGTTTAGGAAGGATGGATGAAATCCATCCACTTGTCACTCTCAAATGGTGGGATCTGAACACTCAAAACTTCCCAGGTAATATTCCAGCTGATTGTTGTTCATCTGGACTGGAGTGAAATCAAGATTTTAACTTGTTTAGAGGGAGATTCAGGAAAAGTAATGCTGTAAAAAGCACAGGGGTTGTGCCATTAGAAATACGATCCAGTTTTGAGAAATTAGATCGTATAAGCCAAAAGGAAAACAGATTTTCCATTGCTTCTCCCACTCCTCAAATTTCCAGTAAAGTGTCAATTAAGACAGTTTTTTATGACCTTTTTATGCAGCTTCGGTAACATTTTCTGCACTTAACTTCATCACATCCCCTAATTTTACTGCAGCAACATCAAAGTGTAATGATCTTGTTGCCATAAAGCAAAGTATTGTCATAAAGGCAACCTTTCCCAATCTGGAGATGTTTAAGGAGGGCAAGCAAGCCAAAAGAAAGTTTCCTTGGCACTCAGAGGCAAGGCACAAATGTTAAACCCACAAGAAATGCTGACAGCATACACAGGAATAACAAAACAAATGGTGAAAAAATCAAAATGCTTAATTTTATTTTTCCTCTTTTCTTTACTGCCTCCTTCCCCATTTTCCTAGAGATGCAGGACACCTGTTTTCATAATAATGAGTTATAATTCACAATTTAGCCTTACAATTCACATTCCTCTTACCCACAGTGACATGTACCTCGCAGTAAATAAAAAATAAAACCCTAGGATGAAAATTTGAATGTATTGAATATTTGGAGTGTGAGGCAGATTTAAAAAAAAAAAAAAAAAAA
>VXBN01009072.1:20505-48721 GCA_013397395.1 Sinosuthora webbiana
AAACCAAACCAAGATCCTTCTCAGCATCGTCATCATGAAAATAATACAGAAAAAGAACATGAATCTTTTAAATTCCACTTGCAACTGGGAGAAGCTGCTGTTAGTGTGAAAAAAAAAAAAGAACCTTTCTTCTCTCTGTGGCACCATACAAAGCATAACAAAGATATAGGAGAAACTGTGGCACATTCAGGGTTTTGGGGTTTTTTTTCTGTTTTTTAAGGAAAGAAAAATTAAGTAGGTAGATGTCAAGAGAAAACATAAAGGATAAGAAAGAACCCAGAATATATCCCAATTTAACTCCATCTTGCACTGTTTCAAAGGCTTAATAATAGACTAGAATTCAAATTATCTCATTATTGAGCCATGTAGAGGCAATGTTCTGATTTGCTTGGATCAGGATCCCAGCCTGGATGGACAGGAAATTCCCCCTGTTCTGCGGGGCAAGGTGTGGATGGAGTGAGGGCACAGGGGAGGGCAGGAAATCTGCACCTGAGAGAGAACCGAGAGGGAGCTGCAGGGAAATCTGCTTCTCAGAGAGACCCAGTGGGAGCCGATTCCCAGCTGGAGCACACAAAGAGCCGGAATTTAACTCATTCTAACGACTCCAAAGGTGCCCCTGCAGAGAAGGGATTTGTTCCCTGGAAATTTGTGTAATGCTGATTTGTGGTGTTACATTTTAGCAATCTGTTACTGGTGCATCACCTACCAGTTTCTTGGTCTTAATTCCCGGAGCTCAGTGTTCGTTTTTCCATGGATTTGTTTGCACAACTGCCTGTGCAGCTCATGTGGAAGAAATACACCTCATATGCAAAGACAGGAAGGGTTTCTTTGCTTCTGTTCTGCAGATTTTCCTTCACTGCCACCAGAGAAACAAAACCAAAGTGTTTGCATCAAATCTGCCTCGTGTTGTGGGTTTTGGAGATAAGGGCTGCAAACAGAAGTGTTTAAGGTGCTTCACCGAGAAGGTGAAAAGTTCCTTGTTCCTGCCCTGCCCTTTCCCTGCTGTGATTTGTCAGGCTGGACAGGACTAGGGGTGCTTTGCATTCCCTTCCTTACGTCAGGAAATGTCTTTTACATTTATTTTTACAAATTACAACACAGGTCCTTAGGGCTGGGGGAACTCCTTCCTTTCTCCTGCAGGATGACCTTTTGCTGTTATTTTGAAAGAAAGGACACACCTCTTCCAAGGCTCTGTGTCATATTGCAGATTTTAAAAATCATTACATTAATTAGCTTATCGACTAAATAGCTCATCGACTTAATGGCTGATGTTATTTTTGATGCTTTCTATGTATATATATCTCCAATTTTCTTTTTTTCTGAATTTCCCCAGGTTCCCAAAATCACAGAATCATAGAATGGTTTGGAATGTGGTGTCAGAGGGTGGTGAGGCCCTGGCACAGGGTGCCCAGAGAAGCTGTGGCTGCCCCTGGATCCCTGGAAGTGTCCAAGGCCAGGCTGGACAGGGCTTGGAGCACCCTGGGCTGGTGGAAGGTGTCCCTGCCCATGGCAGGGGATGGATCGATCTTCAAGGTCCCTTCCAACCCAAACCATTCCGTGATACTGCTTTATTCCAGTATTCTGCTAAAAAGCTCATCACTGTATCTGATTTTCAATCCCAGCTGGAAAATGTGGAGACACCTTCAGAGGTACCTTCACAAAGGACTGTCCTGGCTCCCTCCTGAGTTCAGTCTCCAAAGACGTGCTCAGTGCCCCGAATTTCGTATCAGAGACATTGATCTCAGGGCAAAGAACAAATGTAGAAGCTACAAGTTGTATTCTCCCTTTCCCAAGCACACCAGAGGAGCTGTGGGTGAGGGCCTCAGACATGGATAAGGATCTTAATTAACCAAGGAAGTCTGTAACATGCCGGGAAACACAAACAGTTTCATATTGTCTGGCAACAGGACCATTTGCTAGAAAGGAATTTCACCTCCTTTCAGGCTCAAGTGTCACTAATTGGTGCACTTGAGATGGGCATAGATATCCCGAGGATAATTACTGCTGTTATCCTCAGTAGGGACCTCAGGAAAGGCAGCAGTGTTCTCCACCTGGCCTTTCTGAACTGCAGATCCTGCTGGGATAGAGATTATAGCCTGGCTAACTCACAGAACCACCTTCTATTCTGACTTTAAAAATGAGGATTTGTTCCAAAAGAATCACTGAATCCAGGAATTGTCAGATTATTATTTTTGGGCAATGTCCAGCTGCATTAATTTCCACTACTCAGAGAAAGACTGTAAGAATGACTGAAATGATAATATCCACCTCTTTTAAAACATCATTATTCTTATTAATAAGAGCAATAATAATAAAATTTTATGCTGATAGATGTCCAAGCAGGTTTTTTTTACCTAATTTCTCTCTCTTTTTGAACATTTCCAGGGATGGTGACTTCACCATTGACCTGGACAGCCTGTTCCAGTGCCTGATCACCCCTTCCATGAAGAAATTTTCCCAAATATCCAATCAAAACCTCTCCTAGCACAGCTTGAGAGCATTTCCTTTCATCCTGTCACTTGTTCCCTGAGAGAAGAGACCAGACCCCACTTCAGTGCCACCTCACCCACCTGACTTCCTGCAATCCCCAATTATTAAATTCTTCCATAAGAGATCTGAAAACATAAAGATACATAAAAGTAGTGGTTGTTTGGGGAGTTATTGCCAAACAATCCCTTACTGTGTATGTCAGGAAACGATTCCTCCATTCCACCTTGCAGGAAAGCAGATTTTCCACACGTTTGAACATATATGACCCAGCACTATTATTTGCAATTAAAGGTCCCAAATAAAACACACACAATCACATATTCACCACTTAACACGAACCAGCACATTAATACTGATTCCCTGCACTTAATTGTCCATTCCCACCACATCATGCATTTAGCTGTTAAACTCTTTGAAGAGCACTGAATTCTCTTAAGAGCTTTACTGCAATTCAATTTTAATTTGCCTTTTTATGTAGCATCTTTGATACAATGGATCTTGGAATTGTGTGATAGGAAGGTAAAAGTAATGAGAACTCTTTCCAGATTTGGAACATCGCACATTTGTAGGAGCAAGGTAAAATGATGTATGGACATGAGCGAGAGGTAAAAAGAAAATGAATGTCTATTTTAAACCAGAAAAAAAAAAAAAAAAAAAGCAGCATTCAGCTACTATTCCATTGGCTTTCATCCTGCCTTCATTAAAAGCTTTTGGAAAGGCATCTTGTAAAGGAGTAACACTCAGAAATGCTTGTAATGCTCAGAAAAGGGAAGACACTTCATATTTCATGCAGCTAATTATTTTTTTCCTGGTTTCACTCCTTGCGGGAGTCAGCAAGGAAGGAATTGCTCACTCCACATCGTTCAGGCAAGGAGGGCAGAATGCATTCTTTGGATGGGCTACAAACTCCAGGGCTTTGTGCCTGGGATGGAGCTGCAATTATCCATGTCCGTGGAATCATAATGATCCTTGTTAAATCAGCCCAGGTCATGGAGCCGTGTCAGGAGTTTCAAGCAGGAATGAAGCCTTTGATACCTGCTGGCAGAAACTCCAGCAAGGAACAAGACACAGGAAGTGCAGGGAAAGGATGACACCAAACGCTGCTTCTCCTTCCTCTCGGAAAGCATGAGGGAGGAAATCCAGGGAAGTGAACAAGTTGCTCAAAGGAAACATAGCTTGTTTATTAACAAATCCAGGGGGTGAGAATCACTCTTGTTGATTTAAAACTTTCCCAAGTATGTGACTCTGCTTGGTTTCAGTAGGATTAGAAACCAAAAGGATACCCAGGATGTCAAAAAGCTTGGAAAAAAAATCTTTCCTTTCTCCACTGACAAGGTTTTCTTTAAACAAAAATTTTCTGAGGAGCTGATCAGCTTCCACCCTGGCCAATCCATTGCTGCTGGCACCATGGGCCACCGAAATTCCCATACCCCTTCAAAAAACAGAAGGGGAGGAAAAGAGCACAGAGAAGCAGCTGAGTTCCAATGCAGCCCCAAGGTACTAGAAGTGTCACTTAGCAAACAATGGACTGTAACACTGCCTTCATACACTCTGGGAGGTCAGGGAATGCCAGCTGGGAACAAAGGAGTTAAAGAAGGTAAGCTTTCAATTGCAGCTTGTTGGTGAGACTCAAAAGAATCACCAGCCATACCCCACACATCAGCTGCTGGAGTTATAAATGAACAACAAATCCATGAACAAACCAAATTAACAACAACATCAAATGATCACCTTTCTGCATTGGCAAAACATCAAATGCATCCACAATTCCCTGTAATTTCTGTACAATGTATCTTCCTCCTTATCTCTCCCAAACTTGGGAGTTGTTCATCAGTCAGCCCCCAAGTTTAACACTTAAATAAAACAACTTGACAGTCACCAGACTCAAATAAAGTCCCTCTGCACACAAAATTTATTCTGAACTTCCTACCAACCATCTTCTGGTACTAAAAGTGAGTACAAGAAGGAGGAAACCCAAATCCACAGCAAATCAACACAGAAATTAATGGGTATTTATAATTATTTGCAATTAACAATAGAATTAATTAATGACATTCCAATTAGTAATGAAGACATTACTACTGCTTCCATGCTTTCAATCAGCTTCAGGAAGATGATACATGTCCAGAAATCTGTGATGTGGATGGACTGAAGGGCTTCAGTTTTCCTCATGTGAAGTTCCACATTAGTAAAATCTGATTGAAAATCCTGCTGCACTGGGTAGGAGTGTAGAAACACAGATTTCTTCATCTATTATTGTAAGGTGCAATAAAATAATGTATTTCACCACAATATCGTGGTGGGATTAAAAAAAAAAATTATCTTTATCGTGGTGGAATAAAAAATGCTGGAGACTGAAACTTACAGAAAAAAAATATAAAATATATGTACATATGTACATTTATATATAAAGAATATTTTTCTTTTCAGAAGTGATGGTCAACTCCTTATTCCTTAGTAAATCTTCAAAATTGATATAGACTTAGTGATAAATCCTCAAAGTTTTCTTGACTAGATACTGGTTTTTACACCCATAAGTGACGTAGACTATTGACTAAACTGGACTTTAATCTGGCTTTTGAGATTGTGCCCTTCATTTCTGCCAGATCACAGCAGTTTTCTTCTTCTTATCCACGTTTTACCCTGAGCCAAGACATCCTTGCAGCACATCCACATCTGGCTCAGGGCAGTAGTTCCACACCTCTTCTGGTTCCCATATTCCTTGCTGGTGCTATTCCTTGTGGAGGCCACGTGCAGCCTCCCGGGATTCACAGAATCACAGAATCAGAGAATGAATTAGGTTGGAAGAGACCTTCAAGACCAACACAGCCCTAACACCTCAACTAAACCATGGCACCAAGTGCCACATCCAGTCTCTTTTTAAACACACCCAGGAATGGTGACTCCACCACCTCCCCAGGCTGACCATTCCAGTACTTTATCACCCTTTCTGTAAAAACCTTTTTCCTAATATCCAACCTGTATTTCCCTTGGCTCAGCTTAAGACTCTGTCCTCTTGTTCTGTCAGTGCTGCCTGAAGAAAGAGACCAACCCCCACTTTGCTATAACCACCTTTCAGGGAGTTGTAGAGTGTGATAAGGTCACCCCTGAGTCTCCTTTTCTCCAGGGTGAGCAACCCCAGCTCCCTCAGTGGTTCCTCACAGGGTTTGTGTTCCAAGCCCCTCACCAGCTTCGTTGCCTCCTCTGGATGCATTCAAGAATCTCAATGTCCTTCCCAAACCGAGGGGCCAGAGCTGGACACAGCACTTGAGGTGTGACCTCACCAGTGCTGAGCACAGGGGAAGAATGACCTCCCTGCTCCTGCTGGCCACACCATTCCTGATCCAGCCCAGGAGCCATTGGCCCTCTTGGCCACCTGGGCACAGTGCAGGCTCATGTTCACTGCTGTCACCAGCACCCCCAGGCCCCTTTCTGCCTGGGCACTGTCCAGCCACACCATCCCAGGATGGATTCCTGAGCCACAATTGCTGACCACAAAGGAATCATACGGAGTCTGCAATGAAAGCAAAATCCAGCTAAAGCTTAAGAAGAGAAAACCCCTGTCTGTCACCACCACCACCATTAAGATCCTTCCCAAAACCCACCTGTCCAATAAGGAGCTGTTTTTTCCAATACTTTAGATCAGGATTATAAAGCTGTGGTTCATTTTGGCTCCCTCACTTCCTGGGAACTCCCAGTGACTGCAATTCCAGCAGAATCTCTCCGGGAACTGCTGCTTGGGAATACACCGTATCTGATTCCCAGTTTCACAATCCCTGCTGATAGAGTGACAGAGTTCCCGAGGCAGAGCCACTAATCCCATTACTCCCACCTCTAATCCCATTAACCCTCAGGCTTTCTGGGTAGTTTAGAATCCTGGTTTGGTTTTGGGGGGGTTATTTTTAAAAATATATTGTGAGTTCCTTCAACATTAGATTTGATTACTGTTATTATTCTGAGCTGGGTTTCTTAAGAGCTTTGTGACCCAGGCTGTAGAGTGACTGCAAATACAGATCAAAAACTTTCCTGTTTTTCTGAATGAATCCTGAAAAATGGGCTTTACTCATCTCGTTGCTCTCACTTTCTTTAATTAGTGACTTTACTCCAGCCAAACAATATGCTTTTAATTGCCACAGCCCCACGCAATCACAGCCATGAAGACTTCCCCCATTAATTCAGCTCCAAGGCCTGCAGAAAGCAGCACTTTGATCTCATTAGCATAGAAAATAAATCAGAGAGCACAGCTACTGCCAGTTATTTTCTGTTATGCCTGAGAAACTCGTCACAAGATTGATGATTATTGGTCAGCTTCTCTGCCCCCTTTAGCCCTTTGGCACAATCCTGCTTCGTGCACCACAGAGCCCTGAAAAGAGTCCTTGCATGAGGAAAACCAAGTGGAAGAACAACAGAATAAACTCAGTTTGACCAAGCTGGGCTCACTCAGAGAAAAATGGTGATGAAATTAACATAGAACTTGCCCAAGCAGAGAATTTTGATGCTTCAAACAGTTCTTGGTAGGGATGATGCCCACCAATCCCTATTTCTTTTCCAGCTGATGGTAGATCTTGGTGATGCTGATGACAAAGCTCTGGGGACATCACTTTGAGGCTGAGGTTTCTCTGATGAAATGCAAAATGCACCACTGCAATATTTGTTCACAAAGCCAAACACGCATTGCTTGGATATTCAAATTAAACAGCCTCAATGAACCAACCAAACTGGCGAGTTCCTCCATCCCTGGAACTGAAGTACAATTTTTCTACTCCTGTGACCAAGATTAGTGAAATGTTGAATTGCTGAATTGTTCATGGCTTGCTTTGGGCTGCTGATTTCATGTGACAAGGTGGGGGAAAGCACATGAATACCCCAGCTAATCTGAGTTTCCACAGTTTTCTTCTTCTACGTAATTTTCACTCTCATAGAATCATGGAATTGTTTTGGTGGGAAGAGGTCTAAAAGATCACTTTGTTCACCCTCTGCCATGGGCAGGGACACCTTCCACTAGCCCAGGTTGCTCCAAGCCCTGTCCAACCTGGCCCTGGACACATCCAGGGATCCAGGGGCAGCCACAGCTTCTCTGGGCACCCTGTGCCAGGGCCTCCCCACCCTCACAGGGAACAATTCCGCACCAATATCCCATCTAAACCTGCCCTCTGGCAGTGGGAAGCCATTCCCTGTGTCCTGTCTCTCCATCCCTTGTAAATTGTCTCTCTCCATGTTTCCTGTCAGCTCCCTCTGGTCCTGGAAGGTCACAGTGAGGTCACCCCAGAGCTTTTCTTCTCCACACTGAACAATCCCAACTCTCTCACCTTTCCTCCCTGCAGAGCTTCTCCATCCCTCTGATCATCCTGGTGCCTCCTCTGGACCAGAGTCAGAAGTGGGAGTTTCTCTTGATAATACAGCAGACTAACTAAAAAAAGAAACAAAGAACTAAAAAACCAAAACCAAAAGAACCCCAAACGGACAAGAAAATCCCCCAAAACAACCAGAAAACCACAAACCACCCCTAAAATTCATCACAGCTCGACAAGGAACAATTTGTAATCAGAATTTTTTCCTGGGCTGTATTTTTCATATGTTACTGCAGGATGTGAAAAGTTTCCAGTTTGTTTAAGGTGAATGTTAAAGCAATCTAGGAAAACACACTATCAGAGAGACATCATAGATGATAATAACCCATAAAGCAAGTTAACTTCTTCCCTTTATTTTTAATTCCACCCAGCCATGAGCCATCCGCCGCTCAGTGCAAGATGAATGAATCCCACTCCAAATGCTTTTCACTTGTCAAACTCTACCCCAAGCCTTAAGTTTTCAGGAATCTAATGTCAAAACACTTTTTCTTCTGGGTAAATCATTGGGATCTGAGTCTATCAAAGGAGAGGATTCACTAGGAGTGATATTAAAGACAGAGTTTGGGAGGATTTCAATCTGTGCCGTGGTGTGAGTAGATTACAATGCTCACCCATCCGTTCCCACCACAAGAATGGATCCAGCCCCGTAGGTGTGGCCAGTGTGGTCATTTCTAATTAACAGATCGGGCAGCTTTTTGCATTAATCACCTTTGTTTAGCAGACAGGCATTGCTCAGGCTCACTCTTTTGGGCCCCTGCACGCACAGGACCTCAGAGAGCTTTTTTTATGGACTTAGATTAAATTTAACAACTTTGCTGTTGTTAATGCAAAGAAGTTATTTCTGTTCCTCCTCCATCCTGACAACGAGACACGGCAGGAAGGATGACAGGCAGGAGATATCTTTATCACACTAGTACCAACATGGGGGTTTGACACTTGGCAGATGACAGCAAATATTTTAAACCAAAGAAGCTTTTTAGATCCTTTCACATCCATGCTCTCTGCATTTCAGCCCAGAGAAGAAAAGGCTCTGGGGAGACCTTGGAGCACCTTCCAGAGCCTAAAAGGGCTCCAAGAGAGCTGGAGAGGGACTTTGGACAAGGGCCTGGAGTGACAGGACAAGAGGCTTCACACTGAGAGAGAGCATGCTTAATTGGGATTTTGGGAGGGAATTGTTCCCTGTGAGGGTCGTGAAGCCCAGGCACAGAGAACCCAGAGAAGCTTTGGCCCTTTCATCCCTGGAAGTCTAAGGCCAGGTTGGATAGGACTTGGAGCAACCTGGGATAGTGGAAACCTGGTCTAGCCCATGGCAGGGGTGGCACTGGATGGGCTTTAAGGTCTCTCCCAAGCCACACCAGTCTGGGATTCTGTGAGTTTCAAAATGCAGGGCTGAGCTCTCTGCCACACCAGCACAGAACCTTCCCTGTTGCTCCTGCCCTTTGTATTCCTTATCTGTTCTGGCCACAAGCTTTCCAAATAGGAAATATGAAGTTAATAAGGAAGGGGAAGGTGATTTAAAATCCTCTTCCATTTCACAGATGTGCCCATGTAGTACAGCCTCATTCTAATGGTTGCATTTTGTCTTATAGGTAAATGCTATAGAAGTGACATAAATATGACAAAGGGATTGCTGGTTTGTGGTGCATTGATTCCATTAATTTGACCACAAGCCTCTGGAGAGGGAATTGCACTGCCTACTCATCAATATTTTGCTCTTTTTTTGCTGGAGCCTAGAATCAGACAAGGCCCTTAAAGAGCTTGTAATAAATGCAGCTCTGGCCTCTGGAGACTCATTCCTGCCCAGGAGTTTAAAAAGAACTATCTTCCACTGAATTAAAAATTTCTCCAAATACATCGTGACATTCCAAAATATTGGGCTAGTTCAGATATGCTTCTGGATTTACATGGCCCTGAACAGCTCTTTCTGTCTGGAGGGTTTTCTAAGTTTATTGCAGGCTAATCATTTCAGCCTCGGAGCTGGTAAAGAATTAGAAGTATTTCTTTATATAAAAAAAGGGAACACAGAGGTCTGACTGAACACCCTATTGACATTTTTGCTGTGAAAAAATGGAAAATGGACCCACCAGCTCCAGGTGGAGCTGGCTGGCAAGGATGTGGTGTTGTCACAGGTCCAGCTCTGTCAGCACAAAGCAGACACGGGTGAGACACAGCTGGAGCCTTAGAGCAGCCCCCTGAATTGGAGTCCATGGTCTCTGTCTATGTTGTCCTCCTTGCAATCAAATCACTTCAAAACAGAGTGAAAATCAGGAAGATAATTCCACCACTCTTCCATAAATCCAGGGCTTGGGCTTTCTAGGATGCAGTGGAGGAGCAGGTGAGCTCCAAGTGAGGCTCTGGAAGTGCTGCAGCTCACGCAAGGAAACATTCATTGAGCTCAGGGGCCCAAATTTGCTTTTATTTGGACTTTCTAGGACAATTTTCCAAGTCAGAGGGTCAACTGCCAGGACCTATAAAGTACAATCTTACCCACATGCAAACTCCCCTGGCTTTTCCCCTTGTCCCACTGAGTACAAGAGGGAGCTGTCCGGAGGAAAATTAAATTTAAAAATAAACCTTTGAGTTTGGCGCTGCTCTAAGCAGAATCTTGGACTCCATTTCTTTCCCAGGGTGGTGCCATTTGGTTAGAAGTGATGCTTCCAGCAATTCAGGTGGAGCTCACCACAAACCTATCCCCCTCACCCAGCCATCAGACATTGTCTCCAAAGGCTTGGGATATATTGTAGCACAGAGATTTTTCCAGGGTGCACATCTGAAAGCTGAAATCCGGGTGCTTTGAGGTCATTTGGGGCCTGCAGGAATCCAATCAACACTCAAGTGCTGCCGTCACAATCACCAAAAAGGGCCAACATGCCCTGCCAAAGGTGACTTATGGCAGGGACAGGGAAACAAGTCACCAGTTTGGAGAACCTTCCTCTGTGGAATTGTACTTACCCCATTCTCACCGCACCTTTTCCAGTGCTGCCAGGGATGAGGTGGGGAACTCATTTCCAATTTTTTGCTCAGTGCTCCCTTGGGGAAGAAAGCCCAGTTACTCATCACGTTTGTGTTCTGTTTTTCACACAGTAATGCTTAGTTGTTAGGAGAAATTCCGTATTATTATCAATAAATTGTAGTAAGAATGGGAGATTTATATATACATATGTATATATGGAGCACTTTCAGATACTGAAATAATAAAAGTGTCTTCTGGAAGCCACTCAGTGTCAGACACAGCAACTCATGCTTGAGCCCACTTGAAAGCTGTTAAAAACCATTTTCTTGATTCACAAAATCCCTGTCTGGGAGTTCTCAGTCACCTTTGAAGCAAACAGCCTGGCATGAAGCTGGAGGTGCTGCATGATTTTGGGCAGCACAGGCCCTCATCACAGCAGTGCGTGGGTTCATCACAACACATCCCTCCTTGTACAATCACGCAGGAATTTAGGAGGGGCAAGAAAAGGAAACACACCATGTTGCAGCAGCCCACTTGTTAGAGGGTAGAAATGAGCCAAGACACAGACTTCTTGTTAATCACAGCATGAAAAGGGTCCTGGTTTATTGCTCTTTACAGCTCAGCCATCCTGACTCCAGCTATTCACTGGCTCTGGCTGCAGCAGCTCCTGCTGTAGGTTTCCCTTGCAGCCTCTGACTGCTGGTTATTTCCTGCTGAACTCTGACTGCAGGGATCAGTGTGCAGACTGTGACTGCAGCTTTTACCTGGCTAGACTGTGACTGCAGGTTCCAACAACAGGCTCCAACTGCACACCCAGACTGACCTCACAGCAGTGATTCTCTCTCTCTCTCTCTCTCTCTCTCTCCCTCTCCCTCTCCCTCTCCAGGATCCTTCTTCTTCATGATTCCTTCTTTCACACTCCTCAAGGTTCCTCCTTCTTCATAAGCTAATCCACTCCCTGTTATCCCACTTATCTTTATTGGATATAGCTGTCTGGCATGGTTTTAAACTAAAAGGATCATGATATGGAAGAAATGACATAAATTTGGAGGAAGCAAGAGCTGGAAGGTTCCACAACCATTTAAACAAAATAAACTTCAATAACCGTTTTAAACAGGAGACAAAATAAACAATCATTAAATCAATAACGCCAATATTAATGAATTTTCTTCTGTGGCTTTCAATGTCTGATCGCACAGAAACAACAATGAATTTTATGCAGTGAGGGGCAATCAGGAATTTCTGGAATTCCTAGTGTGATACTCCTAATGATAAAGACAGGCTACATTATCCCTGTGCTTGCTTTCCAATTATTAAATCAGCATTCATCAACAATACTTGGATAAAATACATTATACTGCATATATATGACATGAACCCAATAAATATATATAATATATGTACATATAATATATGTGCCCCCTTCTTATGGGTCTAATCACAATCTGAAAACCAGTGGCCTGAAATATAAACATGCAAAGGCCGATATTGCCCATGAAGCACAAGATTTAAGCTTCCAGCTCACACCGTTATTTATCAGCAATTGCACAAATCATAATTAGGCCTTTTTTTAAAAAGCCCACACTGGAGGTTTCATTGCCATTTCTTTACAGCAGCCCTTTATAAATCATTCATCTGGAGGTTTCTCTCCCATGTGCCGTGCAAACATTCCTGTAAAATCCTCTTAATGGAGTCTATGAATCAATGCACAGCAAAGTGTCACAGGTGGTATCGATGGCTCCAGAAGCAAGAGGACCTTTTTAGAGGCAGGTGTCAAAAACCCTGACTGAATTAGAAACTTTAATCTATGGCAGGCACTGAAATTTATGCTCCAAAGAGATAGTTTGAAAGTCCTCCTTTTTCTCACTGCTACGGGCATAAATTCCTGTCAACAGCTAAAAGAAGGAATGAGAATTCTTTAGTCTAGAAATAAGACTGAAGGGATACGTAACAATAAAATTATATTCGTCCTCAAATACATGAGAGACAACTGAAAAAAAAAAAAAAGAAAAGAAAATATTAAAGGAATTCACAGTGCTCTGGGACTTAAAATGCAGAAAAGGATAGAGAGGGTAGATCTTGGGAACACTTTTTGATAGTGAAGGCTGGAACCCTAATCAAAATTCAGTTATTAAACAGAAGTGACCTCATCATCAGTTATTCCAGGATTGTGAGTTCCAGCCCCACTAGGAAGGACAAGGATTCAGTGACATCAAAGGGGCATCACTTGGTTCTCCCTGGCCCTCAGAGGTGCTGCTCCCCTCACAGCCCCACATGAAAGCAGCCCCCAAACCCTCACTTTGGCTATTTCGTCCTGAAATTCCTCCTTATCCCAAATAACTTCAGTTTGCATCCCATCAGTTTGCATCCCATTTGCCCAACTTTGTGCTCTTCCTACTGTCTTCACTAATTCTATCGTTTTGGTTTTTCAATTAACGATGAAATAAGGATTGGGGAAATATTCCATCACTTGTTTTGCCAAGAGTTTATCCTCACCTGCTTTTTCAGACAAGGAAACAAAAATGTTATATATGGAAAAATGATTTTTGAAGTGTAAAGGTACAAAACCTGGAATGTGTTTTCTTTTAGATATTTCTACCAAATCAAAACTTCTAAGATAAATCAGTGTAACTTCATAGGCTTTTTGGGAGGTTTATCATCACATAGTCTTAAATAAAACCCTACAATTAGTCTATCCGCTGCTTTATTTTTATTTTTAAAGAAACAAGACCCTTTGAAGTCTTGATCACACTAAACAGTCTATTATTTTCATATTCAGGACACTTGTTTGGGTCCAGAAAGTCCTGGAAATAAATAAGTTTAGAGGTGAAGGGGAAAAAAAAACCACTAAAAAACCAGAAAAGCAACTGTATTTGTACTTCAGCTTTTTAGAAAAAAACATGGTGTTGTATCTTTATTCTTTTTTTACTCATTAATTAAAGCTGACACTTCCAAAAGCAGTATTAAATTTAACTTTAAGAATTCATCTGCTCTGCTCATCTATTTTAAGTTAAGGTGACCAGACACCAAAGCAGCTGCTGCCTCTGAAGGATAACGGAGTTTAGGACCACATATCCCATGCAAAATGTCATGTTTATCCAGGAATGGAGAAACCTTTAACCCTCAAAAGAACACATTTGAATCAAACAACGGGAAATCTTTCCAGAAGCCTTTTCAGCCTGTTTGAAGAGGGATGGGGAGAGGTTTTGAGGTTTCGTTTCAGGGGTTTTGTTATTTTTGAGTGTTTGATCACCTGGGAAGCAAATCCAAAAGAAAGTGGAGTTGTTTTCCAGGGTGATAACGCTACGCTCCAGGAAAAATCTCATGAGGAGAGGCTGAGGGAGCTGGGAAAGGGGATTAAAAAAGGAAAAAAGGAGGCTCAAAGGGGACCTTGTGGCTCTACACAACTTCCTGACAGGAGGGGACAGCCAGGGGGGTCGGGCTCTGCTCCCAGGGAACAGGAACAGGAGGAGAGAGAATGGCCTCAAGCTGTGCCAGGGAAGGCTCAGGTTGGATATTGGAAAAAATCCAATCATGACAGGGCTGTTAGGCACTGCACAGGCTGCCCAGGGCATGGTGGACTGCCCATCCCTGGAATATTCCAAGATCATGTGGATGTGGCACCTGGGGACGAGGGTTAGTGCTGAACACGGTGGTGGTTGGACTTGTGACCTTAAAAATATTTCCCAACCTTAACAATTCTCCGATTCCATAAAGCTCCTTAAGAAATGATTCGTGTTGCAGCACAGGTCTAAATTTAGCAGACGGGAGGAATTAAAAATAATCCACTTGTTTTGGAAGTCATTTGAGTTGAGGTTGGTTATGTAAGTACTTTTTATGGTGGAAAAAAAAAAACATCAAACAAGGACCATGACAGAAACTATCACTGCCTAGAAACTGACTAATTTTTTAATCACCATATATATATAAATATATATAAATATATATATGTTTGGACACAAATGTGTGTGTTGTACAAAGAAGAACAAGAAACAAACAGGGGTGTAAAGGCCAGAGGTAGCTATTTCTCCCTAATTAAGTTTCCAATCAGCAAGGCAATCAGCTCTGCTCTGAGACCATCCCGACTCCTCGAGCAGGAGCTGGCAGCGGGCATTCCATGCCTTAGGATAACACTCTCCTACACCCCAGTGGTAAAACAGGGACACGGCTCCCAGCAAACCCTTGCACTCCGTCAGGAGAAGCAAACAAACAAATCGCTCTGCTGAGCGCATCCAGGCTGGGGATTTTCCCCTGAATATCCCATCAAAGCAAAGGGGATGTTTGCAGATGCTCAGGTGTTTATTTCCCAGTATCGGGCTGCCAATCAGATTGGAGGTTTCCTCAGGGGAAAAAGGATGGAAATGCCTTCATTACAAAGGCAATCTGAATGTGGGAAAGGCCGAGTGCCCCGTGCTAGGTGGGGTTACAGCAGTTCAGGTGCTCTCCTAATTAATGAGAGGGCCGCGGCTAAATGCCAACACACGTTTGTCATATCCTGGGGCCTCATTCAATTCCCTCTGGAAACAGAAGGGATCAGATCCTTCAATTAACTCTGGTGGCCTTTGGATTGCACTGAAGACTCCACTCGCAATGAGATGGAGTTCTCCATGGAGAGGCTGAGCACTTCCAGCTCCTGTGGAGCCTGACAGCTCCTCACTAAGGCTGAGCATCCAAAAGGAGTGCCGGGGAGCTTGTATTTCCTGCACTTGAAACCAAACTGGGGGCTTTGAAAGGAGCCCAGGAGGTCCGGTCACATAAATGCAGTAATTGCCTTTGGAATTCTTGATTAAATTGTGGGAATGATAAAATAAATCACATTCTTTCTTAGGATGCAAAAAACATAAGGATTGTTATCATGGAATAGTTTGGGTTGGGAGGGACCTTGAACATCATCTTATCCATGGGCAGGGACATCTTCCACTACAGGCAGAACACAACACACCCAGTTTTGATTTAAATTTTGCCTTTTTTTATGAAGTATCTTAGGAAAAAATTAACAGAGAGTTGTTTTTTTGTTTTTCTTTTTTCCTGTGGTTATATTATAGAGAACAATGATATGACAACCTAATTGCTGTAGTCCACAAACTTTCTCAGCAGATGTGGGTTTGTCCCTACATTTAATGCTTGTTTATAGTTGGGTAGTTAGTCCTAAAAAGGACACAATTGTGCTGTCATCTTCAGAGTATCAGAAAATACATATATTCTACAAATCTCCAAAATGCAGCAGCACAGTAATTGACAGCCATGATTATTGTGCCCTCTAGAAACATTCAGGATGACAGATGATGGGTAATTTCCTCATAAATCACGTCTAAACCATGAAAAATGCAATGGAACCTCATTTAAGGAATATGATCTTACCAGGACTAATGGACGGGGTAAAATTTCAGTTTGCAATGTTTATTTGAGTTTTTAGGGATAGAATCTTCCGGAAGTTGCAAACATGTGTGTACAGAGGATAAAACCCCATTTCAGATGAGCAGCACCATCTCTTTTGCCTCTCCTGTGTTGCTGTGGCACTTTTCCTGATCCTGGCTGATTGACAGGAGGGAAGAGCTGCAGCTCTTATTTCAGAAAAAGTTCCCAGGATAACAGCAAAGGGGTTTTTGTTCAGGACTAGCGGAATAAAAGGGAAAAGAGAATGTTTCAGACTCTGAAAATCCAAGTGAACAATTCTACATTTTCTCCATGCTTTCAAGCTGGAATGTTTTCATTATTTTTAATATAAAGGAATTTTTTTTTCTATTTTTGACTAGATTACTTGAATGAGAATAGGGTTGTTCCCCTCCACACTACATTTATATCCCATGAAAAGCTCACAAATTGATGTTCCACTAACTTTTTTTTTTTTTTTTAACATCATTATCTCCCCCATTCCACCTGTGTCTTTCAACATTTTCTATTCATTATAGAACGTGGTGCCCAGTTGACTCTATAGTTCAGAAATGTTTGATTTACAGTGAGCAGTTTGTGGTATTACGGAATCCCAGGATGGTCTGGGGTCGGAAGGGTTCCCAAAGCCCATCCAGTGCGTATTCCTGCTTTGGGCAGGGACACCTCCCACTGTCCCAGGTTGCTCCAAGCCCCATCCAACCTGGCCTTGGACACATCCAGGGATCCCAGGGGCAGCCACAGCTTCTCTGGGCACCCTGTGCCAGGGCCTCCTCTCCCTCATAGCCAAGAATTGGTTCCCAATATCCAATCTAAACCCACTCTCTTTTGAGTCCATACTCCCTTGTCCTGTCCCTCCATCCCTTCTAAACAGTCTCTCTCCATCTTTCCTGTCGGCTCCTTCAGGCACTGCAAGGCCACACTGAAGTCACCCTGAAGCTTCTCTTGTCCAGGCTGAACAATCCCAACTCTCCCAGCCTTTCCTCACAGGAAAGGGGCTCCATCCCTTTGATCATCTTGGGAATAGGTGAGAAGTGTTAGCCTTGAGCAGATCCATGTTTGGTGGCTCACAGGGGTTGTTCAGGGCCACGAGGCAAAGGCAAGGAATTGCTGTCATGGGCACAATACACTCAGGGAAAATCAAATCATTTTCCAGTAGAATAGACTTAAATCATGAGAAAGAAAAGCAGATTAAAACAAAACCTTTCCCACCCTTTCTCCACAGGCTCCTCATCTCCCCTGGGTGATGCTGGGGATGGGGAATGGGGGCTGTGACAAGTCCCATACAACTCCTCTCTGCTGCTCCTTTCCTCACACTTTTCCCTTGCTCTGCCAGGATTCCTCTCCATGGACCACAGATCCTTTGGAAATAAACCTGCTCCTGTCTGGGTCCTTTCCATGGGCTGCAGGGGAATCTTCCTCCCTCTCTTCTTCACTGGCAAACCAAAAAGAAAAAAGAAAAACATATATAGAGAAAATACTGTTTTATGTTAAAACTAAAGGCCTTTGAGAGCAAACTGCTGATCACTTTACTTTCCTCATCCAAATTAAAAGCAAAAGGACCAAGGCCTTCGGGCAGGATCTGCTGCCTGCATTTCTGATGTCCCAAAAGCCCTCAGAGGGTTTATCATCAGTAAATCATCTCCACCCCTGGAGCACCTCCTCTCATCCCACATCCTCCTCTGTCAGCATCTTCCAGGCTGAACACCCTGTTTGCCTCCAAGTTACAGCACTGGAGAAAGGGGAAGGAAAGAAAAGCTTTTAAGCAGGAATTGCAACGTTCCCTACTGTTTCTGCAAAAGTCAATTGTTTTAATCTTCAGATACGCTGCAAGGAAAACCTCTTTGTGAGGATTTCAGCAAAGATCACAAGGCTTGCAATGCCTTTTAGGAAGAAAACAGATTCTTTCTCTGGGATAACTTAATCAGCATGGCAGCTTCACACAGAACCTGGATGCAGCAGAAGCTTAATGGCATTAGACACCTTCAGAGCTCCATTAATATCCCCCATCCTGGGACTGCACCTTATACAGTGCAATGTTCCCTGCACAACTCAGAGAGGAGGCCTGAACAAATCACAGTTCAGCCAAAGTTCAAGCAGGTGAAAGCAGGCAAACACCAGTTAAACCTATTTTTTTTTACAAATCCAGTAAAATAACAGACATCAGAAAAGTATTATAAGACAAAAAATTGCCATAATTGATAGCAATACACCTTCCCCCCAACACTCACAGTAGAATGTAAGAGTTTCTGTTTCAGATAAAAACTCGATGACTTTACCATTATGTTGTTAACACTTAATTTTTTGTGTTATGACTAAAGGAATTCCATTTCCAAATGTTTGATTTTCTGTGAGCACCGGCTTTGCATTAGGATAAAATAATAAAACAACTGAAGGCATGCCAGTGTTCATAGAATCATTGAATCATGGAATGGTTTGAGTTGGAACAGCATTAAAGCTCATCCATTTCCCATGGACAGGGCCACCTCCCACTAGAACTCCCAGGCTGAACTGAAGTCGCCTCTGTTTGGTGAAATCACCTCAATCTCCACACTTCAGACACAATTTCTGTGTCTGTTCACCAGAAAAATGTTCAGCAGTGTCACCTTTCATGTTCCATTCACAGCCTGACCCTTAAAAGTGTATTAAAAGAAAATCACAGATTCACAGAATAGTTTGAGCTGAAGGGACCTTTCCAAGGTCATCCAGTCCAAGCTCCCTGCAATGAGCAGGGACAGCTGGACCAGGTTGCTCAAAGTGTCCTTTCCAGGGATCCAGGGCAGCCACAGCTTCTCTAGGCACCCTGTGCCAGGGCCTCTCCACCCTCACAGGGAGAAATTCCTTCCCAATATCCCATCTATCCCTGCCCTCTGGCAGTGGGAAGCCATTCCCTGTGTCCTGTCCCTCCAGGCCCTTGTCCCAAGTCCCTCTCCAGCTCTCCTGGAGCCCCTTTAGGCACTGCAAGGGGCTCTGAGGTCTCCCCACAAACTTCTCTTCTATGAAGTTCATCTTTAAACGTCTCCCCTCAAAGATTTACACTTAAAATATTGAGTTCCTCACTGCAAAGATTTCAAAAGATTTGCAAAGAAAATGCAAAGCTTTCAGAATAAAAGCCCGGTGAAATTAGGGTTCCTGCCTTTTAAAGCCATTCCTGCTTTGGGATAAGAAGTGTTTTGGGTGCTGAGCTAGAAATGTGCCTTCCACCTTAACCCACAGGAATGTGTAGGTGCAGCCAGCATATGCCAAGAAAAACCTTTGGAATGGTTTGTTTATTTACTGCACAGCACAGTTCAGTCTTGGGCTTCACATCAAACCCAGGGGAGAATCCCTGCTGAAACAAACCAGTGAAGCAACTCTGAAATGCACATTCCTTTCACATCAAAAGTGAACTGCTTTGAGGTATTAAAAGAATTTAATATTCCAGGACATGTTACAAAAGCCATAATCCCAATCATTGTCCTCCACAAAGGGAATAAGGAGAATGATGGACAATATCCCTGTACTAAACATAGCTTAAGCAGTCACTTGGGATGTAGAAGGCAAAATATTTCGAGTTTGAAGGTCTAAATGCAAATGAACAGATGAGGGTATGCTTCCCAGGAAAACTCCAAGGCCTTTAGCAGTGTTTGAAGTCCTCTCTTGCAGCCTGTGTACAAGTCTGTGTACAAGCAATTATCCTTGGAACATTTGAATACGGAGGGGAAGTGTCTGAGCACCAGAGATAACAGGAACTTCTCTTTCAGCCTGGAGAAAAGGGAGCACAACCACTCTAAAGCAAACACAGCGAGGGGTGGGGCTTAAATTGCAACGCAATGGAGGAGTTTGGAATCTCAGCACTTGGAACCCAAAGAAACCCAGCAGAGGTGAGCTGTTCATCTTCTAATTATGGATGAGGCTCAGGTCAATTCCAAAATTAACTCTGACAACATTTGCCAAGATATTGGCACCTCTGAGAGTGAAAGGAATCTCCAGATCTCTGTGCCCATAGGGAGAAAAAGTGGAATAACCACTAGGAATCACTCTGCTGTTCAAAGAGCTGGCTTGCTGTCCTTTTCTGGCACCAGCCCAAAAATCCGACCATAACAAAAAACTCCTCATGGAATTCAATGGAACATTCAAGCTGGTGCTGCACATGATTTGGAGCAAACCCAGAGAGGAGCACAGGCTGGCAGAGGATATAACTGAGAGCAGCCCCTGTGGAGAAGCACTCAGGAGTTCAGGTGGATGGAAAGTGTGGGCAGCAGCTCCAGGGAGGGGACTGTCCCCCTCTACTCTGCCCACCTGAGACCCCACCTGCTGCATCCAGCTCTGGGGTCCCAGCACAGGCAGGAGCTGCTGGAGAGGGTCCAGAGGAGGCCATGGAGCTGCTCCAGGGGCTGGAGCCCCTCTGCTCTGGAGCCAGGCTGGGAGAACAGGCGGGAGGTCATCTGGGGGAGAGAAGGGTGTGAGGGGAACTTACAGCCCTTTGCAGTGCCTAAAGGGGCTCCAGGAGAGCTGCAGAGGGACTTGGGACAAGGGATGGAGAAACAGAGCACAGAGAATGGCTTCCCACTGCCAGAGAGCAGGTTCAGATGGGATTTTGGGAAGGAATTATTCCCTGTGAGGGTGGGGAGGCCCTGGCACAGGGTGCCCAGAGAAGCTGTGGCTGCCCCTGGATCCCTGGAAGTGTCCAGGGCCAGGTTGGACAGGGCTTGGAGCACCCTGGGCTAGTGGAAGGTGTCCCTGCCCATGGTAAGGAGTGGAACAAAGTGATCCTTAAGGTCCCTTCCAATCCAAACCATTCTGTAATTCCGTAATTCTGTAAGAGGGGTAAAAAAAAGTATTCTCCAGAATTTATAATCATCAATAGAGAGAATGGACAAAGGGAATTTTAGCCAAGGAAATCCAGCTGCTCTGCCTAAAATGTTGTTTGCCCAGCAGCCAAGCTCTCACCGGGTGTTTATGGGATGTGATCACTGCATTGTGCCAAATGTAGGATCATAAAATGTCATCATTTAGGGAATGGCTTAGTGGAGGTTTGGCAGTGCTGGGTTAATGGTTGGGCCTGATGATTCCAGAGGTCTTTTCCAACCTAAATGATTTTATGAAAATTCCAATTATTGGTAAAATAATAGCAGACTTGGCTTACTGCAGGCTACTGGGCTATGTATCACTGCAGAAAAACTTTTATCAATTTTAAGAACAGAGTAATAAAATCACCTTTGAGATTTGGCCCTGAAGGAAAAATCAGCTTTGTGACCTTGGCTCCAAAGAAATTTAACTTTACCCTTGACTTCCAAAGGACCTCAGTTACACCTGTGATGCACTTAGGCTCTGTGTTTGGATTCAATATGAATTATTCCTTTGCTTTTGAGAAATGCATTGGATTCTTAAAGATATTTAAGGACCTTATTTCAGCAGCTGTTTCATCAATATCTGTACAGCTTCAATGGCTTGAA
Source organism: Sinosuthora webbiana (assembly GCA_013397395.1). Lineage (NCBI taxonomy): Eukaryota > Metazoa > Chordata > Aves > Passeriformes > Sylviidae > Sinosuthora > Sinosuthora webbiana. The sequence goes on from VXBN01009072.1 coordinate 42,129, forward strand.
TTCTGTTCACACCTCTTCCTAAATACTTTCTCAACTTTTATTTCCTCCAGATTGAGAAAAAAACATTTAAATTGGTTAAATTACCGCAAAAATTGGATTAAGGATACCAGAATGTACGAAAGTCTAGAAAATCAAAGCCTGGCCTAAAATAAAATCCACCATATTCCATGCAATAGTGTGTGACATATTCCTCTCTCTCTCTGCTTTTGTAACATTGTCATTTATGCAATATCTGCAATGAATACATGATCTATATATTTAATATATACAGTAAGTAAATGCAATAAATGTAGAATATGGCTTCAGCCAGGATTTCCACAGAAACATCTGAGAATATTATGCTGTCCATATGCCAATAAGAGCACCAGTTTTTTTACATTATTATTTAATGTTAAATTTTACTTTCAAAGAGAAATTAGAATTGGAATTTATGTCATGTTAAAAACAGTCTTTCTAGCTGCACTTGGTCACCTGAATATTAAACCACCCATTTCTTATCACAATGCAATTCTGTTGATCACTTTTGGGCTGGAAATGTCTCGTCTTCCCTTATACCCACTAGCAAAACATTTAAAATAATCAGCAAAACTTCCACGAGACAAAATCCAGGGAAAAAAAGCCTTTCTGTACACACTTCCTCTCATTTCCAAGTTGAAATCAGAGCCTTTAATGTTACTTTAACATGTGTTAATCATATCATTAATGTTATGACTGACAGACAGAAATTAGTTTAATGGAGAGTTCAGGGTTCTTAAATCAAGACAGGCTTTTTGGGTTCTCATGATTAATAGAGCAATACCCCAGCCACATGTGCTGGAGCTGCAGAGGAAGATGGATAATGAGCCCCTGCATCCGCTGAAGGAATTTTAAAATCTATGGTGGACTACATTCCAATGAGAGCACATTACACTGGAATTAATGCAGGATCATTTGTCTGTCATAACCCATGTTCAAAGGGAAAGTGCAGAGACTGAGCGGGGATATTCACAACTCCAGCTGTGGGCAGGCTAATGAGATGTGGGATGGATGGGGGAAGAAAAGAGAAAGGACCACTTGATAGGCACAGAGATTTCCTTCCAGGCCTAAAGGGGTCTTTGATGGCATGCAAGACTTTCTTGGCTTGTGCAGCATCCACCTAACAAATCCCAGCTCCTCACCACAGTAGGCCTCACTGGAAGGAGCATGTCTGCATGCTTGAATTCTTACAAGAAATTCCCTGTCAGAAAGACACTGACACTCTGGTCTCACAGAATCCAGACTGGTTTGGGTTGGAAATTACCTCAAAACTCATCCAGTGCCACCCCCCCTGCCATGACAGCGACACCTTCCACTAGCCCAGGTTGCTTCAACCTGGCCTTGGACACTTCCAGGGATCCAGGGGCAGCCACAGCTCCACTGGGCACCCTGTGCCAGGGCCTCACCACCCTCACAGGAGGAATTGCTGTCCAATACCCCGTCCAGCCCAGCCCTCTGGCAGTTGAAATAACGCACTATTTTCCTTCTACCATGGTTTCTCCAATTTCTCATGTAATTTGCTCAATTCTTTGTCAAATCACACAGTCTTTACAGAATTTATGGTGTTGGTGATGTTGCAGTCCTCCAGGGAAACAGCAGGACTGGTGATCTTTGGTTTCCAGAGAGAAAACATGGCCTGGGAATGGTTTTGAGCAGCTCTGTCGTGATGTACTACCAAGGACCTGGGGGAATTACAGGTGTAATGTGGTCTGTATGACCTGAGCTGCGTTAGGAAACATTAATTACAGGCACTGAGGCAGTAAATTAGTTTATACACCTTGCTGGTTTTGTACAAAGAGTAATTGCTCTCTGTGTATGTCGCAAAGATAAAAGTCTGAAATGTACTTGATATTTTTGGCAATATGAATTTTGTATTTGTACAAAACCAGATCAATATGTGAAATGTTTATTTTCTAACGATATAGTAATTTTCTTCTAGTCCTCCTCATTTTCTTATTTTTTCTTAGTGATCTTTAAGATCCTCACACTGCTTCCTTTAGTTTGAAATTACGTGATTCTTATCCTACATACTTTTGCCTCATTCAGACAAAAAGAAGAGTGCTTTAGTTATTTTCTTGAGTTATAAGCTTAAGATGAAATCTTTAGCTTGTAATACGTTACATAATTATCGTGAAGCCAGTAAAGAACAGGAATGATAGGCTGTATTTCAGTGGATAAGCAAGTAGTGAAATGAAATGAAATGAAATGAATCAAGTAAAATGGCTTGGTTCCAGTAAACTAACTTAAAATGTAACATGACCCAAGAAAGTCCTGGTTTTGTGTAAAAAAGGAAATGCACCCAAGTAGTTTCTTTCAGATAAAACACTGAATGTGTAGTGGAAAGTTACACAAAGTGCGTAAAACTCAAAATAAAAATTCAGGATTTTTTTTAAAATTCATCTTAATAGCATATAATTACCTCAATTAAAAAAAAAAAAAAAAAAGAAAAAAGAATCCTCCATTAAAAGTAATCATTACTGAAGGCCTTTGTCTTCAAAAAAGAGTGTCAGAAGGGAAGGAAAACTTGAGGACAAGTCAGTTACTTCCTACACCAACTCCCAGAAAAGAGATATTATTGCTGGAATTACAGTAACAACATGCAGGGAATCTCCCTGTGAGTCACCAGCCCCAGATGCAATGAGTTTGGCTCCCAAATAATGAAATTTGGGTACAATGAATACCATATTTGGTGAGTTTTTCATGTTTTTTCACATGAAACAGTGAAGTGTGTAACTCCCACCCTCAGCATTTAGCTGAGGCTCAGGTGAAACACTGAGCAAACCTGGTGACAAAGTGACAGTGACACTGCTCTGCTTGCCTGATCTCTATTAGTTTTTGAAAGCCCCAAACCCTTCACCCTGTTAAGAATTTAGATAGAAAGGGGAAAAGTCCCTGACAACTGCAATAAGACAATTACAGACTAACTCACCTCCAGGGAAAGTGTCTTTGTAACTTCTAATTGGAGATTTAGTTAAGATCTGAATCAAGAAGGGTTTATATTCCTTCTGCATATTCTATTTTAATTGCTTTTTACAGGCTGGCTGGAAGTGCCACGAGGTGTAGAGTTATAATTTGAAGATATTATAAATTTTCCTTTGGGAAGTGGAAAAAGCCAGCAGCAGAGGGAAGCAGAGAGAAGGCAGTGCTCCAAAGGAACTGCCTCCATTCAGGCAGGTGCCTCTGGGAATTCAGTGCATTGCTGCACTGAATTTACCCGTTTTAAACTCGTCCCTTTGTTCAATTAGTGGAAGGTGCATTTTCCCTTCTTCTCCCTCATTTTATGTGATCGGCTGAAGGAGAGCACCTAAAGAACTGTTAAGGGCAGAAATGTACCTTGGGCTTCATGCAAATGAGAACTGGGGCTCTGCATTTTAATGAGTGATGCCTGTAAACTTTGTTCTTGCTCATTATCTGAAAGATGTGTCAAGATGTGGAAGCGCAGTGGACACAGACAGTAAATGAGGTCCAGGGGGCTTGGGGCTGCATCTCGATTTCCCAGTGTTTTAGTTACTCTTTGCAGCCTCTGCTATGATACAGCAGTGCTGATACCAGCCAGGCTTGGCAGAAATTACTGTAAAAGCTATAACTTTTTATAATGAATCCCAAGTTCTTACCAGAGGTTGTAATCATATCCTTAGTACTTCCACAGCCCCTCATAAAAAAACATTCCGCGCTGAGTTGTTCTCTATTAAATTGTTAGACAATCTTTTATTAAAACAGTCTGAAAGCTTCCTGGAAAGATTAAAATGAAATAGCGAGATAAGTTTTAATCCTGGGCTGTTGGTAAGGTCATTTTTTGGGAGGATAACCCGTTTTACAGGCAGGTACAGTGCTGAGGGAGGGAGCCTGTAACAGCGTTAGCGCCGTACAACCTGCAGTGCCTCATAAGAGAGTTTGGTGTGCCTCAGCAAAAATTCATTCCAGAAGAATTCAATCACTTCTTGGGAGAACTTTCCAACGTGAGAAAATAATTGAGTGCTTGACATCCAGCTTCAGAGGTCAACCACTGAAAAGGCAATATCTTGGCAATAAATTGGGATGAAATTGTCGAATTTGAGTTGCGAGGCGAGTTTGCGGTTTTGTGGAGCAGATGGTTCAGATGATGTGGGGCTCAGGGAGTGCTTTCCGTTCGGACGATAGCACACCAAAAGCAACATGTTCCTGGGGGTTTTCCCATGCTGGTGGGTTTTAAATTAACCATTTCAGACTGAGCTGAGCACTGCAGAAGCAGGCTGAGCTGGAGCTTCACTCAAGACACGACAGATCTGCTTTTCTAAATTAATCCTGTAGGACCACGACTTTGAGTGCTTTTTCTATAGGGAAAAAATGGGCCTAATAAAATATATTATCTCCTTCTCACAGTGTGGCTTATTATACTCTCAGAAATGATTATGGCTATAGAATCATAGAATCAGTAAGGTTGGAAAAGACCTCCAAGGTCGTCAAGTCCAGCCTTCAACCAATTGCTACTGGCCAGTAAACCACACTGTGAAGTCCCAGATCTGCTCAGTTTTAGGACTCTTCCATGGATGGCAACTCCACCTCTTCCCTGGACAGTCTCTTCCAGTGCTTGGCCAGCTTTTCAGCAAAGAAATTTCCCTAAGATCCATCCTGAACCTCCCCTCGTGCTACATTAGGCCTTCCCCCTTGTCCCACTACTGGTTACCTGGGAAATTGCCATAGGGAGCTGGACAAGCACCTGCACTAATTCAATTGCAGGTGTTATCTGTTCTTACCCTGGTGTTATCTTGATTGATAAGTTGGCAAAAAATGTCTCAGAAATCAGGTATTTTATAGGATTTTTCCAGTGATTTTTTAAACAAATGGTATTGCAACACAAATAGCATCTTCCTTTGGTAGGTTTCCATATTTTATTTTACTTTGTTCCTTCTTTGGAAAGGGAACAAATAGAAGATTTAGTATTTTTTTTTTTTTAACAGCCTAAAAGGGATTTCTACCCATCTAGTTACAATCCTAGAGCAAACCAATATTCTCCAGCCTGCCCAGTGCCCTGCTGCCCAATGGAATTGTGGAACAGAGGTGATACTCCTTTCTGTAAGTGAAGTATCACACATGTCCTGCTCACAGGCAAGTTCAGTCCTACCCTACAGAAGTCCAGAAGGGGGAAAAGCATGTTTATGTCTGCATCCTGTCACAGGGGAGGTATTCAGGTGTATTTGACACTGCTAGAAGGAAGCCAGAAGAAACAGTATGTTCCTCTTCCATATTCTGAAAGTCCTGGAAGTAAGGAATGTAGAAATTTGTTTTTGCAGAGTGATGTTTTAAACTGTGAGGGAAATTTTGAGGGGAAAAGGGGGGAGCAGTTTTAAACTAAAGAGGGAACATTTAAATTGAATATTGGTGAGGGATTGTTCCCTGTGAGGGTGGGGAGGCCCTGGCACAGGGTGCCCAGAGAAGCTGTGGCTGCCCCTGGATCCCTGGAAGTGTCCAAGGCCGGGCTGGATGGGGCTTGGAGCACCCTGGGACAGTGGAAGGTGTCCCTGCCCATGGCAGGGGCTGGCACTGGATGGGCTTGAAGGTTCTTCCCAACCCAAAGCATTCCATGATTCCATCATGTAATCAAAACATCAGCACAGATTCTGAATTATGAAAGGCCATAATCCCATAGACCAGGGAATATTCTTAAAAATTCCATCTAGGATATGAAGAATATTCAATCAATGGAAGTATTTCACAGGTCAAGAAAGGCAATCCCGTTCTTTCAGGAAAAAATATGTTTATGGCTTTTCTGAGTGTAATTTTTCTGGTTTTTTTAGACCCTCAGAGGACACAGGAAATCTGAGTATTTGCTATTCCAACATTGCAGCTTTGATTGTCTGATGAATGTGAGATTATAATTTCACTCTTTCTTTCTTTTTTTTTATTACTGCTTTCCTGTACTTAACATGAAGTTTTCATTTATCCTTACCCAGGTTTATACGTGAATTTGGACTGGATGGCTGGATGGCTGCTATAATGCCATGTGTAGTTTGTTTTTTTTATCTGTTCCACTAACTGAAAGCAAATCCTTTGCCTTTTCTGGAAAAGATCATAAATTTCATTTTCTTAACCTTAACCAGAAGAGGCTGTTTCTCTCCTTTGGGATTAGAGTAACATTCAGTGTTGACACCTGTGACTTTTTTCTTGCAACTCCCACTGTGAAAACAGCCACGGAGAACAATGTGAAAAGCCCTTTTTTTGTAAGAACCCTCAATTATTTTCTATGGCATTTTAAGAATCCTGTTGCTCAACTTTCAAAGCTTGTGGTAGAATCCAAACCCAGAAACGATCAGTGCAAATGCTACATCTAATTTTCCTGTCATGTTCACCTCAGCACAGGAAATCAATCCATCAGGAAGGAAAAGATCCGAAAATAGATAGCAGTGGCAATCCAATAAAAACTGTAAATAAACAGGGGGAAACACCCCGTGTCAAATGCAGATTTTCTGATTTACCACATATATATAAACAAACCTGCACTGTGATTTGGACACCGTTGAGATCACAACTTCAGGGGTTTCAGAGCATATAAATTCAAAGCTGGGAAGAGGAAACACAAAAAAAAAAAAAAAAAAAAA
>VXBN01009073.1:0-44675 GCA_013397395.1 Sinosuthora webbiana
AACCTGCTGAACACTGAAAATCAGCTCCCACCCTGCCCAGAGTGAGAGGAGCACACGGCCTGGGGACACCAGTTTGTGTCACTGTGTGCAGCAAGGAGCTGCTCCCCTAAACCAGCAGGACATTCTCCACAGACAAAGCACCCCCCTCTACATGCAGGCCCACCTTTCCTAAACCTCACTGAACACGAATCACCTTTAATTACTTCTCCCTGAATATTTATTTGGCTTAAAATATGAAATATTCGGAGAACACCTCATACAACAACGTGTTTTTTACAAAGCTCAGTGGAGGTCACTCTGTCAAAGCCCAGCTTGGCACCAGTAGCCATGAAAGGCTGCCAGTGATCCATCTGAAATGTCAATACATCATTTCAAATGTTCCCACTCAGAGCTGCTTGAAGCATCCAAAGGCAGGGAAATCAAAAGGAATGCTCTCCCTTTTTCAGGAAAAAAAAAACCAAAAAACCAAGTGAAAATAGAAAGGCAATTAAGTTTTCCCCTAGAAGCAGCCCCTTCACATTAAAAGGGTGATACTTCAAAAGAGAGTGAAGAGGGAGACAGTGTGTGTTTCAGACAAGTTAAGTGAGGAATCCAGGACAGAGTGATAGGCCTGTCATGCAGGAAATCGGAGCTCCCAACTAAGAGTGAGAAATCAGAAATGAGCTAGAAGCCAAATTAGTTCTCTATGCACAGTGCCCACCTCAGAGAGGAGCACCCAAAAGGCACAACACTGGCAAAGGCACTCTCATACTCCTCTCCTGAGGGATTATCTACAGAGCTTTGGGTCTCATCAAAATATTGATTGTGAGAAAAAAAGGACATGCAGCTGATGCTGGCCTCAAAACCAGATTAAAAGTCAATAAAACTCAGTGCTTGGGGAGACAGATTCCTTCAGGCATCTCTCCTGGCCCCAGGCAGAGAGCAAAGATCTTTTCTTGCATTTCCACCCTACCATGGTGGTACCATCATTACTGGCGGCACCCAGAGGCTGGCATGGGAGGAGCTCCATAATTCTCATGCTCCCTTCCTCTCTTCCATTCTTTTTCAGGCCTCTTTCATCTTTTTTTTTTTTCCCCTAAAAAGCCAGTCAGGAGCACAGCTGGGATGCAGGGGCTGAGTCTCTTTGGGTTTTCCACCCTCTCTCTTTCTCTGTCTTTGAAAGCACCAGGGCTGTTGTGATGCCAAACCGACAGAGACAAGGACAGGAAATCTGCACCCTTCATCCAGGCCAGCCAGCTTCACTTTAAAGAGAAAGCCCCTGGGAAATAGAAAATTCTGCATGGAATAGAGACCCACAAAAATCAAACAAAAGTTCCCTTTGGATTTTTTTTACCCCCTGGTTTCTATGCACATAGCCTGATACCGCTGAAATTCATGTGGTGTTTGGGAAGGATGCAAAAATGAGCGTAGAGGAACCAAATATCATGCAAAGTCTCCATTTCTGGTGAGATTGCCCTGCGTTTATGTTGCCTGTCATTTTTATCTGTGTAGGAAATTATCTCTATCTTTAATGTGAAATTAATGGAGTCGAGCACGTCTGGATCATTGGCACTGGCTACCGTGCTGCATAGATACTTTTGTACTGAAATTATATTAAATCAACAGTAAGGCCTCCATTTCACATAAATTTCACAAGCACTTCTGGAGAAGAAAAAAAAAAAAACAAAAAAAAGAAACACTTCAAACAATTAAATAAAAGTTCAACAATTTTTTAAAAAAATAATTTGAGGAGTGGGGAAGAAAAAATTATGTATATTGAATATATGTATCCATATGCTGAGCATATATACTTTGATGTTATTGAAGGCTTATAATGTAAGAATAATATGACTTCTTTTAAACTTCATCCCACAGTTTTAGGCACAAAAGTACTTTTGTTCCTGCTTGTTCTGTTGGTCATTTTTACCCATCCTGAGCATATCTATTATCCCACACCATTAAAAGTTTCTAATAGTTTTTTTATTTTGCTTTTGAGTAAAGACTACCAGGAAATATGAGAGACTTCTAAAAAGTGAACTTTTCACTTATTACTGACCATTTCTGAAAAATTTAATCATATTTCAATTACTCAAAAGGAAAAAAAAAAAAAACCCACCCGTTTTATCAAATTCAATATTCTCGTAAACTAATACTTCCAAATGTTACTCAAAACCCTCAACATTTTTGTTCCATTTTCATAAGGTTTGAGGCAAGAATTGCCAGAGATGAATGGCATCTCGAGGTAAGAAGACAATGGCCCCAGAGCCCACAGTGACTGAAAGGCAGGTGAATATCTAAGGGCTTTTATCGCAGCTTTATTTGCTGCTTTCATCCTCGGGCTTCTTTTCCAAAGTTCCCTCACAGCAAAAAAAAAGTGACAAAATTAAAAGGATGGTTCATTCTAAGTGATTTTCCTGTGAAGTGCTTTTCGTGGGCCGAGGACCCATCCTGAAACTGTCCCTACACCCCTGCAAATGCAGGAATAAATGTAAACTGCTGGAATGGGAATATTGCAAGGATTTCAATACAGTGCAACACCACCACTGCACTGACACCAGTAGGAAACCTGATGAACTGCCAATGGGTTTGAAAACTGATGGTCTTATTAAAGCTCCTGATGCTGGTGGGATCAGCCAATGGGGTTTAACTCAAAGGATATTTTAAAGATTTTCTTTTTAAGCTGCAAATTCACACAGCTTTCAGGCTTTTTTTTTTCAAAGACTTATTGAAGTCTTTTGAGTTTATTTGACATCTAGTTTTCTTTCTCTTTTATTTTCTTCTATCTGCTACCAAATTCAACAATTATATCAAGACACATTTTGGTTTTCCCCTTTCTGAATTTTCTCTGCTTTTTTTATTTTTTTCTGAAATACTCTTTCCTGCTATTTTATAAAAAGCAACTCATACAATCCATCATTTCTCACACTAAGGGGCTAAGATTCCCATTTCATGAAAGTGGGATTTAAAAGATGGCTCTTTTCCCCGAAAACTCCAGCAGTCATTTTTGTACTGCATCAGTTCCTTAGGCCCCAGCTGGGCTGGAGTTAAAATCTGTGCAAACACACAAATGCAGGGGCTTCATCTTTGAAGTGGTCACTCAGCATCACCCAATAAAGGACTATCAAAAAGGAAAAGTGCTCTTGAACATTTCCTCATTTCCATGTGGTGCAGAAGCACACCAGATTTTGCTTAATATTAAGACACCCTTCAAAGCTGCAAAAGTTAAAACATTCCTTAATGCTGTATACACTGAGACAATTGGACAATACTTCAAAGCTCTTGGGTTTAAAGCTTTTGGTATCACTACCATTCGAGCAAAAAAAAAAGTATTTATACAACACTGTCAAACAAAAGTTATTTTGCAGCTAATCTGACATAGTTTTGGAACAGAAGATAATAAAAATCTATTGCATCCTGTTTATTTTCTGCAAAGGGTGAAACGTGATCAGATGGGGCGCTTTAGCTCTGAAAAACCTTAAAAACGCTGACATTGTTTACATGATTTCAGCGCAGAGTATTTATCAGCTGTAAACCAGGAAAGGTGCAGAATAAAATCCAACCAGCTTTCCTCCAAAAGAGCTCAGGAAAGGATCAGATAAGGCCAGCTGGATATTTATCAAGCTCTGAGACTCATGAGCCACTCCTGATGGGGCATGTGAACCAGAAACACTAAGATGCATTCCTCGATAAATCCACATGATTGAGAAACACTCCAAAAAATTAAGATCATGTTCTGCCCAGCAGCCTCTTACTAACAACAGAGAACCTATTGCTGCCTATTGCTGGGCTGGGAGCTGGAAATCCTTTTATTAATTCATTCGGCAGCTACCGAGAGGTTTATGGGAGCCTTTTCCACGAGTTTGGGAAGAGTTTAATCGTCAGACTTTTTACATTTATTTCCTTCTAAATCAGATGCTTTGGAACGAGAGGTGAATGCGCCCATGCCCATAAATGTTCAGCCTTTCCTTTCCTGCATCACCTCCCTCTCCTGTAACAGCCAAAGACTGATGGAATAGTCCACACAGCAGCCTGAAAAAATGAAATTAAACAAAACCCACCACCACCTACCTGTCCCTGCTGCTTATGATGCTTGTAAATATCACTGCTCACTTATTTTTTTTTAATTCCATAGGTTTTTTTCAAGCCATGTTTTGGAAACCGAATAATTCAACTTGCCTGGGCATATCATTAGTTTTACAAAGTAAAATAATTCTCTTCACTCTGTGTGATGTAGGAGATATTTAAATAGGCCACTAACTAGATGAAGCAGAGAAATGGGCAGGATATGGGGTGAATTCACACGAAATTCAAAGACCCGAGTTTTCAATTCAATCAGCAACAAAATTGTTGCCCTCCAAAACAGCTTTTCAAGCTTCCCTTCAACAATCACTTCCTCACAAAAAGAAGAGAGATTTACCTTGAATCTGATGTGTTTGTCAAACTGTTTGACACTGGAAATCCACCCAGAAAATGAAGATTTTGGCACTATTTTTCAGAGCTGGATATTTACCCTGGAAAGAAGCACAGACACAAGCACTGGAAGTCTTGGCAGTTTACAACCCATTGACCACCCCCAGTTGAGGAGGACAAGAAGTTCTCAAGGCTGAGATTGAACCCCTGGGTTGGATATGGGGCCATGCAGCCCCCCAGGTTTCTGAACTCCTCCTCTCTGTGGCCAGCATCAGTCTAGGTCACAGCAACAGAGAATATTTATTTTGCTTGTAGTCAAAAGAGAAAAGTCAGGCACTCTGGGGTACCAGGCACCAACACTGCTCAGTGCTCCCCATCTTAGGTGAAATGAGAAAACAAATTCCCAGTTTACCTTGAAGATGTGCATAAATTGAAGGCTCTCTGTAACTCTGAACAACCTGTGACATTGCAAAATTAATTTCAAAACTGAAAACCTGCCCCATCCTGAGTTCATATTTCGCCGTTACTCCATAACAAAGGTTGTTTAACTCACATTCCTGAAATCAAAAAACCAAAATCATGAAACTTTGTTGCACATATTTGACCCAGGCTTGTTTGGATTGCAAGGAAATATAATGAAAAACAACAAAAATATTACCGTGACAGTTCAACACTTAGGTTCAGCCCCCACATCCAAACATATTCAATGTAATTTTTTATGGGTATTTGGAAAGCATTCCTTTTTCAGAGCCACACAACTTCCACTGGACAGCAAGTATATTCCACAGTGGTCTCAACACTAATTCCCGTTTTAATCTGTAATTTACTCCTTCTCATTTAGATTTCATAAATCAAACACAACACTAACAAACAAAGATATGTTTTTTTCTGAGAGGAGACTGTAGAAGCAGCAAAGCAGCTCCTGTTTTTTAGTTCCATTTTCTGTTTCCCAAGTGAGTAAAGCAGATCCTGAGTGTCACTGAAAGTGACTTTTGAAACCCATGCAAGAATGTCAGCAACTCTACTGCTTGTATATAATTTTCTACATCCTGAAAACAGTAATTTACGTGGAAGCAGAATTGAAATGTCATGACACAACAGAATTACAATTGCTTGGATGTTTAAACTGTGCTTTTCCTGTTTTGGAAAGCATTTTGGTTCTCTTAAAGATGAGATTATATCCTAAATTCCTGAGGTTTGTTAAAATTACTTTTAGCAGAATTGTCAAAATTCTTGTCGTTTTTAGCAACAAGAGTTTAACAATTACATTATCAATAAAAACAAAACCAGACAAACCTTAAGCTCAATTCCAGCTTCACTTCTGGAACAAAGGCAAGCAGGTTTGATTTTCCTTTCACTTATATACTGCAGGTGGGAATCAATAGAATCAGAGAATCATCAAGGTTGGAAGAGACCTTTGAGATCATCCAGTCCAATTGTTCACCCAGCACTGCCCCTGTAGCCCCACGATATCTGAACAGTATAAAAATTTTGTCTAATATCTAATCTGAATTTCCCCTGTCTCATCTTAAGGCCCTTTCCTCGCATCCTCTCGCTGCAGGCATGGCAAAAGAGAAGAAAACCTCCTTTAATATAGTCAGTAAATAATTTACAAACCTCAGCTCATCACAACCTGCATTTTAAAAGGGCAGAAGTAATCAAAATAGCAAGAAGAGTAGCAAACTTTTCCAGATATTACACTGGCTAATGAAGTGAGAGGTGAAACTAAACTGTCTGAAATACATTTTGCCATAAAATTTTGCGCTGGAGCAATCTCCTGCCAAAGGAGAAGATAACAACAGAGGCCCTGGAGGATTTGTTTCTGTGACTGAGTTTGTTTAACGGGTTCATACAAATTGTTTGGAAAAATGAAAGTGGCTGTAGCTTGTCAAAAACGGCAGATTTATTAGGAAGAGCAATAATAGATGGAACCCTATCGGGGTAGGAAATAAACACGAGGAATCTGAATAGGGTAGGACAATAGGGATTGAGAGATCATGTGCAGTGTCAGGAGATATGATATAATGCCTTTAGGGAGGCCCAGCAAAGGATTAAAAATAACTCAAGTTTGACAAGTCCCAGAGAAGATGAATCATGGCTAATGACAAAAAGAAACAGCACGCAGACAGGATCACACAATTTGTGTCACGCAGCAGTGAGGAAGTCAAAAGGTCAGTGAAGAATTGGGTAGTGAATCAGGCAGTTGTGCCGTGGATTCTCATCAAATAAACAGTTTTCAACTTTTAAAAGAGCATTTAGAGACTTTGTGTGCTTCTTAAAGGGAGCAGAGACGCTCCCTTAAAAAAATAAATATATATATATAAAATATCATTATTATTTCTCTTCTTTTTTTTTTAATTTTTTTTTTTTTAGAAAACTCATCTTCAGTCTAGCCAGAATGCTTCTCCTTTCTGTTATCAAGGCTGCATAATACAAGAAAACAACAGTTGGAATAAACACTTAAAACAAGAAATTGGCCAGTGATTGGTGTGATGTGTACCAGGGGCAAGGGAATTGCAGTGAAATTCCTCTTCTCTCTTTTGGCAGATTATCTATTGAAGGGATTGCTTCACAAAATGTTTGCTCTGCTGTAGCCAGTTTCTTTGGGAATGTTTTTATTATGGCAGGGAAAAGTGGGAAAGGAAGAGGGGAAAGCAATGCTCACAGATCTCTGAAAAGGGAAATATGTTGTTGCCACAACAGGCAGAGCAACAAACAAGCTCTGAGAATTTCACAGTTAGACAACAAAAATGCTCCATCCAGTGAGATTGTAGGACTCTCATATTTTCAAACCCATGCATAAAAATAGATACTGACACCCTCTTAAAATCCAGATTTTTTTCAGAATTCTTCTTACCATTTTCTACACTGCTTACCCCTGTATTCCATTGTCATTCTTTTCAATAACTACATGTTGTAAAGTCATATTTATGTCACGGATTGAACTATTGGTACTTACTGTACCAGTCAGAAATATCTCTAATGGTGAACCTATATTAAAAAAAAAAATCTAAAAACCAGATTTCTCAACTGTCAAATAATGGCTCAAAGTAAATATATTTTCCTCAGAAGAACAAGATTTTCTTTTTTTTCCCTTAAAAGATATGCACTAGCTATGTGAATTGCATAGTTTTTAAGTAAAGCAACTTCTCTGTCTGAAGGCAGAAACATTAAATATCACTCTTTGAATAAAAGCTAATAAGTTGTATTTATGTCACTTAGACATTAAATACATTAACTTTTTTACTTTATTTCAAACTGGTGGGATTTACTGACATTTTGGGTGTTTTCAAAAAATGAAATTACAGTTCCAGGCTTGGTTCCAGGGCAGGCTACTTCAAAATCACAAAACCAATGATTAGTGATGGAAAAAAAGAGCTTTTGGTTTAATGTACACATAGACTCAATCCATGCAAGTCACACTTGAACCTCCATGTAAAAGTGAGTGATCAGAAACAGATTTGCCAATAAAACCAAATTATTAGAAAAACCTCTAAATGCTTTTTTTAATTATTATTATTATTATTTCTTGTTTTACTGTGAAAGTGAGTAGCCTATGTTGTATTATCAGTTTTTTTCTGGGAAAAATTGAGACTAAAATATAATTTCAATTAGAAAAAAACCCCTCAAAACTTCATTTCTTCATGCTTATAGGTAGAGCGATAACCACACAACATCTGCACATATTATAGTTATTTATCATCTTCCCCAGAACTTCCAAGGACATTTCTGTGGTACAGAATATTTCTTTTTCTTTTAATGATAAGTAATCATTTAAATCTTTCATGTAATTAAAAAAAATCTCATGATACTCCTAAGGACTGCAGTATTGTAAAATATGCTAAGGAAAAAAAGTCAATTAATTTAAAAATAAAGCACTAGAGAGTGAGAGCAGAAGTTTTCTGCTGTGAGCTCTCTATTCCAGTTGAACATCATTGGCAGAACACTTTTTTGACAGAAACAAATATTAAGTGCAAAATAGACAGGAACAAAGCAGTAATTTCAAGCTCAGTTACTATTTCTAGAGAGCTACAGCTACAAACAATGAAATTAGGATTATAATTCAACTTCAAGTGAGGGAAAACCAGCCAGGGAGGTGGTCCTGCACACACATTCTTTGGTCCATTCAGAGTTCCAAGTCCTTTGGTGATACAAAAATTATCAATAACCCTCTTATGCCTTATGAATTTTGTCTTGAACAGGGCTCAAGTAGATATTCCTGTTAAAGCTCCATCAAAAATAACATCTTTAATTCCTCTGCTCTGGAATTAAAGCTTGGACCTTTACCCAGAGCGAATAGACTTGTTGCAAAGTAGCTAAAAGCTATCATAATGTTCCTCTAATGAATGCAAACCTTATTGAAAAACAAAACACCATATGAATGAATTTGTGCCTGTTCTGACCGCGAATTTCAGTGTTAATGCTGCACAGGATAAGCCTAAGCAGTACTTGGGGATAATTTGTGCTTTTAATTTGTGTTGGGGGGCGGGTTTGGCACAATCCAGGGGTCAGGTTTTATTTTTGTTTCAATTCACAGCACAGCAGACCCGCGTAACTCAATAATTTTTTTATGTATTTACTTATTTGGTTTCCAAATCTGGCAGAGGGCAGACCCTGGCTTCTTTTCACAGAAGTCTTTCCCCAGAACTTTTTCACCTATGCCCACTATACCAGTCTAGAGGTGACCCTATGAACCAAAATCAGGAAAGTCAGCAAGGAAATAGTGGGAAGAAGTTGGTTTTACAGACTTCTCCTGGAGCTCCACCTCAGCTCTAAATGTAAAGCTGTCTCCTTGGGTCCCACCTGACTGGAAATTCTCATTAACACTTGGCAATTTGAACGACCGCAGTGGTAATTTCAGGAGAAGATTTGGCATTAACAAGAGACCAAGGAATAAATAAAGGAAATTGAAAACTTTTTTTTTCCATCCCTGCTTATTTCAGGGTGGGGTTTTTTTTTTCACTGTTTAATGCCACCTTCTATTGTACACATTCGATTGTCCCCCAGCCTTGCCCAGGATTGTTACAACTACTCAAGTGCCTGAAACTGAACACACACATCTGCTCATGGAACAACTGCCAGGAGCAGTTTCTGTACTTGTGCAGAGCCTCCTATTGTCCTGAAAACTGGAATTTTTAGCCCTTTTGGAGAGCTATAATTATGGACCAGATTATGGCACAATGTTTAAACAATTTGTCCCAATTACCTGGAGAATTGTGTTTAGGAATTTATTGAAAGCACTGGGCAAGAGGGAAAGGCAACAGTTATGATTATTAAATTCTACTTCACGTCAAGGGACTTAGGCTGCACAATCCTGTCATTTGTATAAACACAAAAGAGGATGCGACACGTGAAGCTAAAGACCAATCCTGGGAGAATTACAGGAATGACCTTGAAGAGAACAAAACTGGCACCGGATGAAAAATGAGCCTAAACTTTAATGCTGCATCTAAAGTATATTAAATATTGGTCCCATTTCACTGTCAGCATCCAAGGTGTTAAAAGAATTACCACTTAAGGTGCAGAGAATCAGGTGCCCTTTTGTCTCAGGGGATGCAGAGGAGAATTATTGAAATCTGATGACAACAAACAGATGAAGTGAGATGCTCTCAGCTCAACACTGGCTGTGACAGGCATCTGTACAAGAAATTGATGAAGGGTGAAATCAGCCATACATATTTTCAGACGAGCC
Source organism: Sinosuthora webbiana (assembly GCA_013397395.1). Classification (NCBI taxonomy): domain Eukaryota; kingdom Metazoa; phylum Chordata; class Aves; order Passeriformes; family Sylviidae; genus Sinosuthora; species Sinosuthora webbiana. The sequence continues at coordinate 10,082 of VXBN01009073.1, forward strand.
TCAGCCCATACCAATACCAAATGCTCTTTTTGCTTTTTTTCCCCTCATTGTTTACTTGAAAAAAATATTGCTTCTTATGCTAAAGTATCTTTATTATCTGCTTTCTAACACTTTTGAGGAGTTGTTTTCCTCAGCTGTCAGACAAACCTTGCTCATGCAAAAAAAAAAAAAAAAATAAGATATGTACTTTATAAAACTTTTTTTTTAATCTACTGAATGGACATTTTAAAAGAGCTGCTGCCTCCCTTTCCCATTAGAGCTGGCCAAATTCTGTGCAACTGATTGCTTTATTGTGGAGTCCAACTTTTGGCTCCCTGGTGCCAAAAGGCATAATAGATAAACAGCTGGAGCATTCTCTTCACTTGGAGATTGCATTTGCCAAGAATGCTTTTGACTGTGAAAGCAAACACACACACACAGACACGCACAGACAGGCACACCAGGGAGAGGCTGAGAAAGTCATCTCTGCAAAGCTGTAAACATTGCTCAGCCCTTCTTTTGGGATGCTCTGTTATGATTAGGACCAGGCTGTGGAAGCGAGTCACGGTGCAGGAGGAAAACCACGCACAGAGGTGGAAAATGAATTCCCTAAGATCATAAAGAGCAGCTACGACACGGACAGGAACGGAAGGCAACATCCATACTCTGATTTCCACACCGTTCATTCATTCATTTTCTCCCTATTCCTGGGAAATTTGGATTGTACATTTAACTCATTGTGTTTTCTGCCTCTAGTTCAGTGCATATTTACTAATGTGTATGTCTCCACACATTTTGGCTATGAAAAAGGACTTATTTAAGAAAACATCCATGTGCTACAAGCTGAAATCCTTAAGAAAGGAGAATCAATGATACGAAGAAGAGAGGGAGTTAATGCAACCCATGTGATGGAGGATTATTTTAGCCCTGCAAACCAGCCAAGCCCAGTGGCAGTACTCAAGACCAAGGAAAAGATGGGAAGATGTGATGACTGCTTGGATTTAGGATCCTGGGAGCAAGGTCTGGAGACCATTTCTGTGTAGTCAAAGATGAAACAGAAGCCACGTGTCTCAGTCACTGAGAGGTGATCTCCAGCAGGAAAGGGTAGGGGAGAGATGGAGCCAAAAAGAAGGTGTTACCCTAAAACCTGCACTGAGGAAATCTGCAGGGGTGGCAGGCAGGAGAATTCCAGGGAAGTACATAGGAAAGAATGGCTTGGAGAGAATTTGGGGGGAACCTGAAGGGCAGGAGCTACAGACAACACACACACAGAGACGTCATTAAGGAATTCAGAAGTGAGGAAGGAAGCAGATAGTTTTAAGAGATGGAAACGTCAAGATCAAAATTACTGTTGTTGGATGGGGCTCTGAGCAACCTGAGCTGGTTGCAAGATGCTCCCTGCAAGGGGGGGTTCCATCCTCAAAAATCCCTCCCAACCCAAGCTATCCTGTCATTCCAGGACAGATTTTGACAGAGTGGAAAAGAAGAAACTTGATTAGAAGGGGTTTGTTAGGATGTGCACAAGGATGAGGGAGGTAGGCTCTTGGCTGAGTTTATTGGGAGGTTTAAGAGCATCTGCCCCAAAGAACTTACACTTTCCACAGCCCAAGTTCCTGCCCAGCCTGGGACTTTGCAGAGATGCAGCTTTTTTTAATGCATGGATCAAACTCACACACGAGCTCCGAGTGTGAAATATCCCATCCGGCCTGCGGCTCTCACCAGCCCTGAGACAGAAATAATAATAATAATAATGTGGTGAAATGGGATATGGCACACACCATCTGGCAGCTGTGCAAACAAGAAGAAGAAGAACCCTATGAAGAACATTATTACACGTTTGGGGACCTGCTGATTACATTGCATGTCTAAGGTTAGACATTCTGGTGTGTAAAACTTGAGAACACAGTCTAAATCGTGGATCATTTAATGGGTTGCACATGGACTTCACCTCCAGTTTATTAATTCTTTTTTTTACTCAACAATGCATCCCTTTTTAAAAGACTTGCTTGCTTTTATGGTGAGCTGCTTAAGCTGTAGTTTCAAACACATGAAGCTGAAAAAAAATTAGTTTTCTGTAACAGTAGGAATATGTAAAATGGTCAGGTCTTATCAAAGTGTTCAGCATTGCCATAGAGCTGCGAGATCATATTTCAGATTAATCTATTACCTGCACAGACAGCAAATCCTCTTCCCCTTAGAAAGACCAAAGGGGGTTTTGTCCATACCTTTTTTACCTTTTTCTTCCCCTCTCATGAAGGAGAACAACAGAAAGTGATTAAGGAGAGTGTGTTAATAAAAAAGCTCTTTAAATCAACAAGCTTATGGATTTTGAAGGACTGCCAGGAGAGTCATTAACAGAAAAATATTCAAAAGGCACTTAAACGTGTTCTCTGACTTCAATAGATTTGTTTCTGCCACCTCACAAGGAAACAGAACAACAGAGAGCTCAGCCTCATCCCCTGGCCGGTTCTGTGTGCTCAGCAGCGCATTTCAATTACCCGCTCAAGCCTGCCTGTGCTGCCAGAATTCCCTTCTCCATCCAAGAAACCCTCATCTTTCCTTCACCTACCTCACATGGACTATTTCTGCTGCTTGAAGCTCTGACTGCTCACTTCCTCAAGCCATGTCTATTTACCAGGGCAGCGTTATTCCATCACACGTGACTTGTACGTGGTCCCCTAGGCATTCCTGCATTCTTTTTTCCATCTCCTCTCACTGCCTCATGCCAAATTCCTCATCTCTCTGAAATGCAGTGATGGGGCTTGGGAGAAGAGAGATCAAGTTCACAAATGACCCGGACCAATCTGAAATTGCGGATGATTAAGTTTTCCAGTTCTGGAGGAGTTGTTTGAATCAGATGCCACAGGAACTTGGAAACAGACCTCAAGCATCTTGAACCCATGGTCCTACAAGTAACTGCCCTTAGCATCACCAAGAAAAACATTTTTCCTCTCAGTTCCCCTATAAATGCAGGAACATTATCAGCTAATACTGATTCCCCTGTTCTTTCATGCTGTCTCAGGATTTAAAGGCGTTGCTGCAGAATGTGGAGCTGTAGAAAATTTGTTTTCAATGGAGTTCTGTTTCCTCAGGTCTTCTGTCACACCCACCACAATACCTTTACACCTTTTGTATATCTCCTAGCCTAACCTCTATGGTTTTCTGCCTCATTTCCTTTCTCTGATTGTCATAACCCCAGCTCCTTCCCTCCTGGTTTTTCCTCTTCAATACTCAGCTTTTTTTCTACTACTAAATAAAACTGGGGGTTTTTTGTCTCCCTGGGCAAGGAGCAGAACGTGCTGTGGCCAGTCCGGCTCTGTGCATCCTGATGACCACTGCCTTGCTCCTGCCTGGCATCAGCATTAACTGAGTCTCTCCTCTGATCCCACATGCTGACTTCCACAGAATTCTGTCAAATTTGGCATGTGGAGTGACTGCTTAAGCCTCATTTCCTTAGGAAACCAGCTAAAACATTTCACTTCCTTTCTCTAAACTGGATTAAATAACTGCAAGCGGGATGGGGCAGCAGCAGGACAAACATGACCAGGTCAGGAACGGCGCCAGGGCTCACAGGTGCTTCTCTCCAAGCCTAAGGAAAACAGCTCACGGTGTGGACTCATCTTTCAGCCCTCAGATTCTCTTAATTGCTCGGTGAATTATTCACCCCAGCTTGCTCTTCCCTCCCTCAGCCCTCTCACACCTACTTTGCCCTGAATTTGCGTTCAACGCCTTCTCCTGGAGCACCAAAAATTACAAAACCAAAAGGTTTGCTCCCACTTCCACAGCATCAAGGATGGACTCTTCTGAAGGTTGGCTACAACACCTGGAAGACAAGGCAGAGAAACACTTTGAAGTCCTGGGTGATGAGTGGACACGTTGGAATAACCAGGGTCCAACTGCAATTAATCAAATATCCTGCAGGGGAAGGATGGGCCTGTTCTAATGCTGGAGAAGACCTGAAATTGTTCAATATTTGTGACAAAATACAAAAGGAGGATGGATCAGCAGGAAAGGACAAGCTGAGACAGCATTGTGCTCATCGGCCCTTAATTTAACTGGGAAAAACATTATTTTTTTCGCTGTACAATACATTCCTTTAAAATACACAAATCATGTAGTACCACAGCTTTTCTCCCACTGAATTCAGCAAAATAAATTACATTTGAAGTTTTGCTTTCAGTAGCACTCAAAGCCTGATACAGCATCCAGTCAGAATATTGACATCAAGGATCTGAGCTGCTTGAACCACTCTAAAAGATGCAAGAAACACTCAATTAAATGCTGGCTTTTAAACAGCAGAGTTTGTACATGCCAGGCTGGAAAAAACAGCAGCTCTGCTTCCCCAGATCCTGTCAGCGAAATATTTCAGAGAGGTTACAAGTCTTAATTGAGCACAGCACCACATGTCAGGAAAGGTAAGTAGTGTCACTCGTGTGCCAAGGAGGAGGAAAGGAGGACAATGGGAAGGAGCAAGAGGTCAAGCCCGGGGAGCAGGACAGCCTGGATTAACAGCCAGGCACTGCTGGGTCTCAATCCAAGCTCAAAAATCGCAGCTTCGACAACAAACAAAAAAAATTGGTGGTCAAATGTGATTGAATTTGAGAGACTGCTCTATAATCAATCATGACAAGGTTAATTCTCCTAAACTCTCACTGGCAGATGCTAATCTACCCTGGGGTACATCCATGATTCCAGAACAATTATGAATGCAGGTCTCCAAAAGCAGTTTCTAAAAGCGAAGAACTGTGTACAGCTTTCTTTTTTTATTCCTTTGCTCTGCCTCCCAAAACAATCAGGGACACACAAACAAAACCTTTAGCAAACACCTCACCATAAAACCGAAACATAAATAACAGCACTCCTAGGAGAGGTGATGATTATACAGATGGATTTAAAAAACAATTGAGCTCAACAAATTTCGAACAAACTTTTGTACTGCCAGAGGAAAAAAATAAAAACAAAACCAAGCAAATCAAAACACAAAAAAGGACATCCCAGGAATCCAATCCACACACACAAATAACATGTTCCCTGTAAGGCTTCTACTAATGTTTGGAGAAATGATACTGTGAGTACACAGTCAAAATCCCAGCATCAAGGTCCTGCAAGAACGATAAATGAAAGAGGAAATTGATAGAGAAATTAGCAAGAATCAGAAATTCTGGAAGGGGAATAAAAAACCCACAAAATTTAAATTATGGAATCAAACGAGAAGGGAAGACATGGAGTCACGAGCTGTCATCTCCTGCTGATGGACTGATGTCAGTGAAACACCTTTAGAAGTGGAAAAACCCAGCTTTTTTTTTTTTTTTTCTCCAGTTATTCTTAAAAATATTTTGGAGAATTACAAGGAAAAAGGAAAAAAAAAAAAAAAACATGGAAAAACCCCACAACACCCCAACAAAATCCACCACTGCACAGTTATTCAGTCTTCAAATAGAGGCAAGACTCTCCAAAAGTCCCTGTGGTCTCACCTGTGCTTTCTCAGAAGTATTTTGAGCTTTCTGAGTGTTTTTTATTTGTCAGAATTCAAGGGAAGAGTGAAAATGTCCACAGATGTGGATTTGAGAGGCAGGAAAACAGGCAGAGAATGAAGAACTGAATCCCTGGAGCTGACTAAAGCAGCATCTACCCAAGCATGGATATAATATTGTTATTTCTGCAGTCAAACACACAACTGGTTGCCTGGCATCAAAGAGAACTGTTTGATGAATGGAGAGGTGTGAATTTGTTGAGATTTTTTTTTTTTCCCAGAAGTTAAATAATTTCATTTCAATGGCAGTGAGGTCAGTAAAGCATCAATCCAAGAATACATCTCTAATTAAGTGATAAAACTAATTGGATCTGAGTTTATTTTCTGATTAGAGCCTGCACTGCTGAGATAAATGCCAAGGAAAATCTGAGGGAAAGATTTCTCCTCTTTAAACTCCTGAGGGACAAACTATGATTTGATTTGATCACACCATTATTTTTAATGCTTAAGATGCCTCGAAACAGCAGAGATGACATTACTTTCATCAGTTAAGGAGATGTAAAAAAGCAAGTGAGCTGGTACATGACCACCACTTGATTCCTGAGCTCTGAGGTTTTTGGTACTACAAAACTGGAATGAATGAGGGCCCATTGAAATACAAACAGACGCTGTGCTTGCTGTATATTAAAAAAAAAAAAAATCAAACTTCCATTTTTTTCTGGTTAAAAAATTGGAAAAAATTAATTAAAATCACCACCAAAAGAAACCAAACAAACAAAACCTCCAAAACCCAAAACTTTCTGGTATTAACTAGAGTCAAACAAATAGCTTAGGTACATTTCTCAAACAGACACGGACTCTTATAGAAAACCTGATTTGATTTTCCTCAGGAAGAAAGAAGCAAGAATCCAGTGAGGATGCTGATGCAGTTCGTAATTTGCTTAAGGACACTTTTCCCTTCAAGTGCTAAAACGGTGTCATTGACTTTGATATTAAAGCATCTCTCACTGGATTGCATCAAAGAGCTAAATCCACTGCAGGATCAATCCCTGAATCTCCAGGTGTGACAGCAGGAGAGGAAACACGGATGTGAAACCACAGAACTGCAACAGAAATGCCTGCCCAAATTCCAAAGGATTGGCTCCGAGAAGTGGAATTTCCCCAGAGGCCTCAGGAAGGGGTTAACTCAGATGCCAAGCAAATCTAATTTAGATGTCAACATTGTTAATTATTTAATTGCTCATAAAAGCACAATTGGTGCAGACTCGGCTATGAATGACATCTCATTTCCAAGGCGAAGCTGGGGGGAAGGGAGGTTTGCTTTGGGAAATACCTCAGTTTGTTTTGCCCCTACATCCCCCCACTCCCACGGCTGCTGGAGGCAGCTTTCCCAAACTCCCAACAGGGGAGACTCTTTCCACAAAATCCCTTGGAGATCCCATGGATTCACCCATTCCCACAGAAGGGCTCAGGAGTGTGACAAACTCTGCTTCTTGTCCAGGAGGATCCCAAAGCCATCAACACCATTTTTGTGTTACGTGCCATAACGTCTGGTCAGCAACAATTAGGCATTTCTTGGAGTGATTACTCTTCCTCACAGATCTACCACTCTGAATTTATCCTTCTGTATTCATATTAAATATATTGTTCTGTCAGACCTCTTGTTTGGTCTGATTTTTAACCACAACTCCTCTAAGCTGAATTAAATTTAAAAAAACCAAAAACGTTCCACACTGGTGGAAACTTTTTCACAAATAATTTTTGTTCTTAACTGAAACAGAAATTTTCACAAGAGGATTTCTTGGGAAAAAAAAATTTCCATTAAAATGGCATCTGGACATGTATACAGAAATATTTCATCTTCAGGAAAAGTGAATGACAAAGTGAAAAAACTGACTTTTTCTCTCCTGTGATATTTGTGACTTTTTCTCCCTTGGAAAATGCAGGCTGGGTATCTGCTAGAGCCATTGCCACACATGCATAGCTCTGAAATTCGTTTGATTATGGAAATCAGACCTGGTTTTTGTGCCACATTGTAGGACATCCTATAAATTTATTCCACACTTAACAGGACTTTATTAATAGACTTGTCAAAGAAACCCAGACTAAACCACAGAACAACGAAACCTGTGGTTGTTAGGCTGATTTAAAATCATGCATGATTTCCAGTTGAAGTTTTTAAATTGCCATTTTGGAATGAAATCATTACCAATTTCAAAATACATTTTTTAAATTTCAAGTGAAATGGCATAAAACCAGAAAAATATTGTAGAATAATGTTCAGTATGCTACACAGATGAACTCTCTCTCCATATACTTCTGTATCACCAAGACCCTACAGGAATCAGACTTATATTCTGCTTTATACACTGTGTCCTAAAGAATGGAATTAGGCTTGAATAAAATATACCCAGCCCCTCCAAAAATCTCAGCAATTTCCTATTTAAATCACTTCACAGATTTACGATCTATTCGTATTTTTCCTCAAGAGATCGGGATTATTTCCAAATTCCCAGGTAGCCTGATAAAATTTGGGCATTACAGGTCAAAACCACATGGTCAAAAGTATTTTGGTGGAAGGATTTCTTTGAGGAGAAGTAAATTTTTACTGCAGAGAAGCTTTTGTGAATACTTCCTATTATCCCATTAGCACGTTTTCTGACCTCTGGATTTGGAAATCTCTTGCACAGTCTGGATTCCTTATGTCATTTAAACCCATATTTAAATACAGAATAACTGATTAGCCAACATCCCTTGTGCTACACAACCACATGTTTCATGCTTTTATAATTAAAATTGTCATCCGTTGCTTTTTATTTCTCTAACCTTGCACTGAAAAGAGCCACAACGGGGTAATAGTCTCTGTCTTTTTCCTGCAAATTCAAGGATTTGGGGTTTTTTTCACAAGTAAAGCAGAATTAAAACCACACTTTCCTCCAAAGATATTTGCTGGGTTATAGAGTAACACTTCATAATTCTTTTATGGGTGAACTGTACTCAGAGTTGAAGTTTTGTCTATAAACCTCATTTCTTTAAATCATGATGCTCGCTAATGTGTACTGCGTGTATGGATTTCACAGCTCTTACAAAAGGTTTTTAAGTAACACAGATATTGTTCATATTTCTTTGTATCCTCTCTTGCTGTTCAAGTGAAATGAGATTCAACCTCTACTTCTTATGTTCTATTCACCATAATTCAATAAAATGAGATCATTTGAGTTAGGAAATGTATTTTTCCCCCTCAAATCTCAGAAACGCTAAATATTTTATATTTCAAATTCGATCTTGCCACACAGTTTGAATATTGTGAGGGACTTGGAAAGTATTTCTAAAGTGAAACATATTTAGAAAGTCTTATGAATTGCTTCCATCACTCCCTACTTCTTTTGTTTCTTATTTATTTTGAATTGTAGGACATACATTTCTCATTCTTTCAAAGCCACAAGCACATCATTCAAATTTTCATGGTGAATGCAGTGCTGGGAGAGTGACATTAAAACCAGTTTCAAATGGGAAACTATCAAAATTGGCTTTACTTACTCCCACTGCATTACAGATCACTTGCTGCAAATACTATGACTTTTTTTCTTTAGTCAATCAAAGAAAATGAAGCAGAGCTGCCTCTTAATTCTTTAAACATAGCTTTTGTATTTTTTTAAAAATAGCAATTGCATTTAAAAATTCTATAATAATCCAACATTTTTTTCTAAAATGAAATATTAAATAAAACTAATTTACTGTAAATTAGCATATCCATTAATAAATTAAAATATGCACGTATTTAAACTGAAACAGTATTTTCAATACTATAAACTACACCGGGGTGTAGATGTTAATTCAGAGCAGGCTTTGAGAAATTCAACTGTTTATTTCACACTGAGCTTCACCAGGGATATCCTTTAAAGAGTACATGCTGATTGTTACTGCACAGGTTTATGATTCAGTTTGTGACCTCCACGTCAGAATTAAAGCTGTGGACTGAGATAGCTCAATTAACCTCATCTGCAAATAATTTACAACATGGAACACCACGAGTGTGATACCAGTCCCTGAACGTCTGGGTTTTTTCCTGTATCAAAGTACACATGCTATTAACTGCCATTAATGATGCTGGTATTTAAAATGGGATTAAGGATTTCACACTGGGGAGAAAAAAAAAGACCAAAGACACTTTTTTTTCTTCTAATTCTGTTACATTTGTTCGAAAAAGAAAATTAAGATTATCTAAACTGAAAATAAGGGCCAGAGAGTCATCAGAAGGAGGAATCTCTTTTTTTACCCAACTTGAGGTTACACTATTTGAGTTGTGTAGCAGAATATTCCTGTTTCCTGACACATTCAGCTGATCCCTTATTCCCCTTCTAAGGCTTCTCTGGGGGGAGAAGATGGGAGCTACCATGGTTATGAAACAAAATAGGTACAGCACATTTTTAATTAGTTATGTAAGAGTTTGAATTTCATTAGAAATACAATTTAAGGAGCAGAGCAACAAATGTACAATGAAGAGCTAATTAAGTGATGCCACATACCACTCAGTGTCACTGTCCTTTTTTCCCAGCTTTCCTAGGAAAATAAATGTAGTTTTCAATTTTGTCAAACATGAACACGAAATTTTAATCAACTGATGCCTCATAAGTCACTTGGCAATTGGGGTTTTGCCTGAACGTTAATTCTAGTTTTAATTCTCTTTTTTCTTTGCCTGCTCCTGCCAGTGGTTCTCAGCACTGTTCTGACTTCCATGTGCCTGCCTTCACAAAATTTCCTGGAGTGAAAAGGAACGTTGTGCCTTTAAGCCCAACTCCCTGTGCGTGTTAGCAGGCAAATAATCCACAGACACATGATTTATAAAATTGCACACTCAGCCTGGTGACTTTTCCTCCTCCCAAACGCAGGACACGTGACAAGTGACAAGCTTTGGTGAAGAGAAAAAAAATTAAAATAAGAAAAGAAAAAAAAAAATTACAAGGGGAAGAGAGCCCCAGCCCTCTCTGGTTGCGTGGGCTGCTCTGCTCGGGTTGCGTGATGAGAACAGAAAGGAAAAGCACGACAGATAATCCCTGAATACCCAGCCTTTAAATATGCAGGAGCCTCAGGCACGCAGCAGCACGTAGGTAAATGCACCATCCAAACTGGAGGTGTGCAGGCAGCAGACAGCAAACCCCCTCACCACAGCCTCGGCCAACTTCCACCTCCTTTGCTACAAGCAAAAATTTAACTAAATTAAGGGTGAGGGACGGCTCAGCAAAGTTGGTGTATGATTTGTGGTCGTAACAAAGCTGTCGGTTTTCATATTTATCTAAGGTGCAGCTGACTTGCAAAAACCACCAGGTACATGCTCATGTCCTCTGTTTGCACCTACCACCCTTTGTGACAGCATCTTAGAGGCAGAAAAGAGAAAATAATAACTTTCTCCTCTATATTAAACCAGTGTTCCAGCAAAAACTCATGCATATACTCCACCTACTAAATTATTGTTACATCCAACTAACAAAACTTGCAAAGAAATAAACTCCTCACTTAAGTACAAAACCCGAGGATGTCGTCAGAAGGAGATGCACCCTGCAAAATGCATGGAATAGGGAGCAGTATTTGCCAAACTCGTTCAGAGTTCAGCACACTGGGCTGAAAAACAGTTTCAGATGTAGGGAAACCAGCACTCCCCTGCACCATTCCAACAGCAATCTCCCTGCACAGCCTCTTGGAGCACCTGATAAGAAATACAACAAATTCAGCCCGGCTCCCATCTGCAGGACCAGAAATAAGCTCGTACATGCAGGTAATTTGCTAGGCAAGGAGTATCAAAAGATGACTTTTCTCCTGCTGGATTTCTCAAGGGAGCAGGTTAAAAACGTGACTGAGGGCTCTCCAAGCTCCAAAACAGTGTCCCAGATTCCCTTCTCTTCTCCCCATGCCCTACTGGAATCCCAGGTCAAATCCCACTCATCCCTCCAGACCCTGCTTTGTTCATGCCAGGCACTTAATTTTTTAAGAAAGAAGGAGTTTTTACACATTATATTGTGATGGAGAGAACTGCAAGTGTAAATACAAGAGCTACTAGACAATAGGGGGAAGCAAATATCATCAGCAAACAGCATCAAGATTGCACAAAGTGAAAAAGAAACACCAGCATAAAACACATAAACAAGGTCATGCTTAATCAGAACGACACCAAAATTCACTTCATGGTTTTCACAGTGGTTTGGCTGCCATTAACTAAAAATGACTTGTAAAGAGATTTCCCATCACACAAGGAAATAATCCTAGCTACGTTTCACAGCTACTACAGAGCAAATTCCCCTCAGTTCCTTAGCTAGCAGTAAAGCTAAATGAGCTAACATTTCTGCAGCTTCTAATTGTCAGTGAAGCGAATAAACCAGAGTTAAAAACACAGTCTCAGTCACAATATTTCATTTTATGGCGCTATAAAAGCCAGGTATACTAATCACCCCAGCAATTAGATGAAATCACACTTAAGTGAATAGTTAAATATAATGAAATTCACTCCTCTACCTGCCTCCCCAAACCAGGGAAAGAAAGAATGAGCCTAATTCAGTGAGTTAACTGTGAAAAATAAATACCTATTTAAACATTTTGCCTATTAAAAATATAAAACCCAACAAACGAACAAAATCTCAATGATAATTACAGAGCCCATGGATTAGGGGCAACCAAAGCAATACAAGGTATTTCCCTCCACAGCATCACATTTAGAAATAACATTTCTTTTCATCCAACATTTGCACACAAAGCTGCAGAAGAAAGGCACCGGGGGACAAACTCCACACCCTACTAAAACAAATCATCCTGATGTGCTGCTCCTAATCAGGACTAACACATCAAGAGAATAATCAGAACTAGTGCTCAACGTAGCTTTGACCTTGGCAACCTCTCTTAGAGGGGTAAAAATTAGGGTTAGAACCAGAATTTCGTGAGAAAAACTGCAACTTTGTTCACGTCGTCCTAAATCCCGTTGAGGCTTTCATCCCATCTTGGCATCATTACACATAATTTTTGTGAGATTGCTGCTGTTTGGAATTTTATTTTAGTGTTAGTCATCGCTCTATTTGCATACAAAGGCTTTAAAAATGGGTAGCCATTCCACCCTCCCAGAGCCAGGATAAATCCAGGAGATTACTAAAAAAAGATATTAATTGAAACACATTATTTTATTGTGGGCTGATAGATAAATTCTGATATAATAAAGGATAGCAAATGTTGAGCCACTTTAATTAGCACTAGAAACAGAGAAGAAAACATTTCCTTTAATTCTCTGCAAGTTTATTCCACCTATCAGCTTACATCCACAGTGAAACTAAATCACACTTGTCGTATTTTCTATTAAGTTTCTCACAAGTAGTTAATAAAACAGTTACTATTTCGATTTTCTCAACTATGTGTATATTTAAAAAAAATTAGTTTGAATTCTTGGATTTCCTCTTGTGCTTAATTCTTTTTAGAATGGGAGCAAACTATTGTTGCTGACCCTTCTATGCCTTATAATAGCATTAATCATGCTAAATTCTTTTGGTGCTCATGTGGATATAATGTAATTATAACAAATTCCTGAAGATAATTTCTTATTCCCCCTTGGTCTTTGGGAAAAATCTAAAATACATTGGATTTGTATAAAGGAAAGCATGCCAGAAGATGATAAAAGAGAGGCTATACATTAAATAATAAACGGCAACAAGGAAGAGTAAAAAGTATTAAAATAAATTGCTATATGATAAAGACAAATTTATTTCTAATGTATTTTTCAATTTTCATGTCAGTATCCAAACCAAAGAATATTTGGAGAACCAGATGCTGTATCAGTAGTTTATAATTTTAGGAGTTCTCCTTTCCCTCTTTTTGTGTAACACAAAAACTCCCCACATGAGATAGGATCTCATTTAGGATATATTCCTTTCAAAACACAGGGAAAACAATCGGGCACTGAACTTTCACACTCTCAAATAACAAAATCTAGCAAATGCACAAATTTAAGATACAAATAAAAGAAAAAAATATGCAAAAAAAAAAAGAAGGAAATATTAATTGCTATTATGGAATTTTTACATCATGTATTTAGAAAGAAAACCTGTAGTAAGACTTCAATATGAAAAGTGTACCCAGTGAGATTTACAATTAAAAAAAAACATTTCTGCAACATTTCTCAATAAAAATAAATACTCAGTACCAGATTTTTTATAACATATCCTAATTATATATTTTAAAATATAGTCCTAAACCAGTGTATTCTTTGAAATAAGTGTCATCTATGAGGAAAATTGTAAAGTAATTGTGGTAGTTAATCTATAAAGGAAAAAAACTTAAAGAATTTTTATAGCTCAAGAAAAAAATTAATTACAACTTGCAGTGTCAATTTTCCACAAAAAGTAGACTTCGGAGTTTAAAACAAAACAAAAAATGCTGCTCCTCTATGAAGCTTTTAATATGATTCTCTTCCTCTTAGATATCAAATAAGGCTCTACTAGAGATCATCAAGAACAGTGGGAATTTTAGGACCAAACAAGAGTGATTTCAGAGCAGTGAAATACACAAAGTAATTCTCTGAGTACATTTCACACAGTGCAGGTCCAACATTGTCCAGTCAGCAAACTAACACTAGCAATTATTTAATTTTTTGCGTTGAACAATGTCCATGAAAGTGAAACATCGTTAAGTTCCTAAGCAGCATCTTTTCAGGATGTTTTAAAATCCTGCCCCTGATCCCTTCATTGCACCCGTTCGTATCGTCCCACATTATCTCAAATCCCACAGAGAGGAACCCAATATTTCAAAATTTAACTGGCTTGTGCGACGCTTGTATTTAAGTTTTCAGGAAAAGAAAATTCCTCTGCTGGAGAAAAGGCTGATTATTGCTTAGATATTGGATTTTTTAAAAAAGGGTTTAAGGCTATAAACTTCCCAGTAGCCAGAAGTATGATTTCCTCTGTTTACACGACTCGAAGCAGAGAGGGGTGCCCCTTCCTGCTCACACCCCGTGGATGTTGCTGCAGCAGAGTAAATAATTATAAACACTTCCCTTTGTACAGTCTGACTCTGTTGATAACAGCAGCTCCAGCGAGCCCCTTGCTCAGAAATCAAATAGCGCGTGTGGCCCTCGAGTATTTATTTTTCCAAGGTGCAATTGGAAAAACTGTGGATGCAGGAGCAGCCTCTGATGTGTCAGTGCCGCTTCATTTGCACCTTTGGGCACCACTAAAAGAGATGCTGCTCTCCAAGGTTTCCATAACATCGCGTGCAGGGCAGGGCAGGCTGAGGCCAAGTGACAGAACCCACCCCACGTGTTCTCCCGGGTTAAAAACAAGCTCAATCCAGGCATCTCCAAGGAAAAACCAGATACATACAAGCACAAGGAAACAGGGGATGTGCTTAAGGCAAATCCCACCCACCCCCAAAAATTAAACCAAAATAAAAATCAGATTGTGTCTGTACCGGGCAGTGAATCTGTGATCTGCTTTCCACAAGTCAGAGGTTTGCCCTTTGTAACAAAAACATCTTTGTAAAGAAAAAGTAAGTGACAGAAAGAGCCACTCAATAAATCCTTGCTTCCCTCCCAGCTCTCCACCAGTCAGGCATGGGAATCCCCTCCACTGACCCCTTCATTTGCAAGAAGCTGAAGAACAAAATCGAGGAATGAAGCCTGGAGCTTCTCTACTCCCTGACCTCTCCAGCCCAGTTCCCCCTTCCGACGCATTTCCAGTTATTCCAAAAGGAAAGATGCACAAACCTCAGCAATGCATTCCCAACTCCTCATTCTACAATTAGGGGCCTTTATTCCTGCCTGGGTCCACATTTCTCTGCTATTTAGTTCAGCTCCTGGCTGTGGCTGTGGCTGGGGAGGCAGAGGAAGGTAACTCTGAGTTCCCAGACCTCCTTAAACTGCTCAGAGCAGCATGGCTAATCTGACCACGCAACATTCAGAACAAGTGCTCGTACAGGGAACCTTCCCCTTTGTTTAAAAAAAGCAAAACAAACCAGAAAACCCTTCCCCCTCCCAGCCACCTTGCCTGTGCATTAAAAGCAATTTTTTTTTTTCCATACCGTGGCTTTTTCCTCCCCTCCATCTCCATCTGCCTCCCCAACAGCTTCTTTTGGGGGGCCTGAACCAGCTGGTGTTTTTGCTAATAAACAAATAACACCCCAAGATTGTCATCTTCCTGCTTATAACAGGACTTTTCACACGAGGAAGGTGCCTGAGGTGCCCTTCACAAAGAGATTAAAAAGGAAAATTAAAAAATAAAAAAAGCATTCTTTGGCTTTTAGATGCTTATGGTTGAAACCACGGCCACGTCTGCACTTGGTGTGGTGTTTTCTGCCTCTCCCAGCAAGCCCCCTCTCCTCTGCAGCAGATTTTGCTGCCATTCCATCAGGTTTCATTCCTAAAGTGGCTTCCAAAACACCAAAAGCAGCGGCGTGAGAGAATCTCAGCTGCCACTGAAGGCAGCCCAGACCATATGCTGCCTTTGCCTTCCCCTTTACGCTGAATGTCACGTTCTGTGCCACATTCTGGCTGCCTCAGAAAGGGAATATTTTAATATCACACCAAAAGTGAGCAGTTCACATAATTGTCACTATTTTTCCTTTCCTCTGACTGATATTTAAATTTCAAAAAAATAAAAAGGAGGAGGAGGAGAGCATTGGTTCTTCACAAGGAATGAAAAGGAAGCGCCATTTCCTTTCTGTCTGGGGGTTTTGCTTAACACCCGTTTGTTCACACGATCCCGCTCGCAAAAAAATATTTGTTTGATATAAAGGACATTGAATAATTTATGCAATATTTAATAATGCAGTAAACCAGGGAGAGTTCAGCAAGGCAGGCATGGCACTCTACATTATTTGCCTTGCCCGCCTTCCTTTTCCAAATAAACCCCCACCCTTAAAAACCATTAGCACATGCAATATAAGAAAAAAAAAATAGAAATACTGCCTAATTTGGAAATTAAACAAAGCATCTGCTATTAGTTCAGAGACTACAGCAGCAATTTTCCATGGCATGTATTTTTGATTAAAAAAAAATAAATAAAAAACGGGCTAGAAGAACAAGATCAGAATGAATGGAACAGGATTTATATCAGCCTCCAGATCATTCCATGTGGGTCCAGAAGCCATAGGAACAAAGTCACAGCGGAGCATTAGTGTGGTAATAAATGACTGATGGTTCTCCAGCCTGCTGCACGGGGTATCCTGAAAGCAAATACATTTCAGAACACCAATAATTGCATCAAGCCAAGCCCAAAGCTTTCACAGCGTATTAAGGGGCTCCTGACTTTTCATTCTTTAAGCAGCCATAATATACACGAGCAATAGATCAACTTCCAGAGCAATTTACTTTGTTTTGTGGCTTTTTTAAAAGCATTTAATATACTTTTTACTCCTTCCTCAAATCCAAGTTGTTTTCCTGTTCTGGCATCTCCAACCCAGCTTTTAAGAGATGTTGTTTTTCTGAGTAAGAACAGCAGGAAGAACTCTATCTATAGAAAAAAATGTTTAGAATATTATGTAACATTATACAAAAGACCTCAATTTCTTCCTTCTATTTTCACATTTCTTAAAATATTTTGGTGAGCCATACACCAAGGGCTGATTTTTAAACAGTAGAGAGATTATTAGGGCTTAAAATCTTTGGATGTTAAAAGGTAAATTCTATAAGTCTAGGGTTTGAGTCCTTTTGTGACCTCCAAATTATGACTCAATGCTTAGTTTGTTGAATTAACTCCACTGATTATAGGTTTTCTTTTGGGACTGTCCATTTTGCTGTCCAAGAATAAAATGTGGTTTACTGAAACTAACGTGACCTTGCAGTTGTCCTAAATTTATTATTAAGAGTTTGGGGTTTTTTTCCCTTAAAAAGACCCAACAGTTCACATAATAAATGGGCTAGAGTCTTTAACTTGTATTATTTTGTACTGAATAAAAGGCAAATATTACTTATTTCCTACAAAAAAAAACATGTCACCATCTTTATATTCCATCTTTCTTTTTATAAACACTGACTTTAAAGATAAAAAAATACATATATTGGAAGTTTGCAACTTAGCATCCAGCACCAGCCTCAGGATCTGAAGGAGACAGTTTTTACTTGGACTGCACCCATGTGAAAAAGTAAAAATTAAAATCAATCCTTATGATCTCTCACCTGAGCTAAAACAAGTCGTTCTGTCTGCCACTGTTCTTGTTTGACATGAGAATTCCTAACGCAAGTTACGTGTCATTGAAAACCACAGAACGCATTGAATGCCCAGGCAGCGCTTCAAACCAGAATTTTCTCATGGATGAATTTGTTTCCAAATTTGATTTTCCCTGACAGATTTATTGTTTTAAGCAGTTTGGAAAGAGTTCATTGTTTCAGTGACTTTAGTGTCCTCTCATGCCATGGGATGGTGACCTCAGGGAACTTTAATATCTCCCTTCTGTTAAAGCTTTTGTCAGTCTCTACCTGAGCTCTTCCAGAATTTTTAGGGACTCTCAACAAGCCCACAACACTCATAACAAGAGACCAATAATAACAATTAATAATAAGCTCCAGACTCCACCAAAGATTAATCGTTGTGGTAATTAATCCATTAGCGTTGTAGAAAGCACCAAAACAAAGGCAATGCCTTTTCATTATTGTATTTAAATATTTTATGCAGTTCATGTTCATCAACGCAGTCACAAGCCACTAAAATGTAAGGGAGATGAAAGAGCACATCGAGTTCAATTCCTGAAAAACAAACAAGGATGTGCAGCTGTTTAATGATTGTGTTTGTATCTAGAAAAGCTTTGTCATTACAACGCACTCTGCTATTTACAGAGGAGATAAATCCCACTGGTTCTCAGCTGAGAAAAGCCCAGTCATTAGGCTAAATTTCATCTTTGTCTATCTAGTTCCACATTTGCCATTCTGCAATCCATCCATTTAAAACCACACAGGACACGCAGAGTAAAAAATAAAGGGCAGGAGGGCAGGGAAGGGTTTTTTCTAGGTCTGAAAGCAAGATCATTTTGCGGGAAGACAAGCACCTACATTGCCTTTCTTCCACCCCAGAATCCAAGCCTGAAGAGCAAGCTAAAACCTGCAGATGGCCTCTTCCATTTCCAGCAAGAGGCAGGGGAGGAGGGAGATGCAGAGTGGGCAGCTGCTGAGGCAGAGCTAATCCGAGAGGACAGTTCCTGCTTATTATAGAGGCACTGCTGATAATAAAACCTGAATCAAACCGCCGACCGCAGCCCAGCGGAGACTCCCCGCTTCTTTAATTTTTAAACTTATGGAAGCTCTTGACACTGAGGTGGATCAAATATCCCTAGTTAGCGTGCAAATTCTTACTTAAGCAGCCCAGCAGGCCCCGATCTGGGCAAAAATTTCAGGTGAGCGCCGTGAAACAGCCCCTAATTATGATGTTCCATTACCCCCTTTTTTTTTTTTCCGAGCGCCACAATTGGCCCTAAGTGGTCACGGCCGATTTATTTCAATTAGTTTTTCACGGGCTCGGAGTTATGACAAATTCATGTTTTGGCTGCAGGAAATTGGTGGCAATCACGAAACCACCAAAACATCAAAACATCGGGGAGGTGGCTCAAATCCCCGGGCTGGCAGCAGGGAGGAGAGCCTGACAGAAGGTGGGGAGTGCATCACTCCGGCTTCTCCTGGGTGTTTCCTGCCCTTCTAAAGGCTGGGAAAAATTTTAAAAGTGCCTCCTCTAGATGGCACTGGGAAAAGGAGGTTGTGTTCCAGTGCTCCAGCAAAGAACAGCTCTTTGGATGCAGAATATTTTATGTTTTGTTGTCTTTTTGTCTCTGTCCATACGGCAGCTGGACGTAAAAAGCAGTTGTAGAAACTGTGCGCAGTTTATATGGGTTATATCTAAAATAATTATATCAGAAATTGCATCTGAAGAAGCAGGAATTGGAAACACAACCAACCAATTCCATTTATGTCAGTAAAAGAAAAAAAAAAGCACTCTTAGTCTACCCACAGATTCAAGTGCAATGTCAAATTCAGATGTAAGTGGATTTCTTTCAGAAATCAAAGGAGCTGGATTTGACTCCTTGTCTTTTTAAATAACACCTTTGTTGTAAAAGAAAAGCATCAGATTCACGCTCTTTAATGTAAGCATTAATTTTAACAGCCTGAAATGTTTGCATGGAGTCATTAATCTCAACAGCCTGTCAGGTAAATTCTAGTGATTGAAATTCACCCATCTTTTACAGATCAAAATACCTCACTTCTTTCCCAAAGTTGACTTAAATCCATAACCCTTCGGGTTAGTAATTCTTTCCTTTCTTAGCTTTCCCTTTCTATACCGTAGAGGGAAAAAAAAAAAAGCCTGATAGCACCAAAGAAAAATGTTGTGATATTAAATGGTAGTAATCTATGAAATCTATTATGATGCAGTCTCGTGGCATGATTATATTGATTTTCTGTGGGATATGCAATTGCCTGCACCATAAATATTGCTATAAATTAAGCTAGAGGAGGATAATTTCCATAGTAGTACAAGGAAATTAAAGCTATGTGGAAACTTTGCTATATCCAGGAAATCTACAGGTAAAAGCATGGTTTGGTTTTTAAACACTAGGGGCAAAAAATAATTTTTGCCACATACCTCAAATTCCTTCAACAGCTCACTGTTCTAGTTTACCTTCCAGAAGAATATTTGTTTTCTCAAAATATTGGATTTGTGTCTGGTAGAAGAGCTGGTTGGATATCTCCTGGAAAAAAAAACAAAAAAACAAAACAGTTTTCTGTTTTAAAAACATGAGCTCTTCATACAAATGAAGAAGTTGTCAGGAGTGTGACTATTCCGAAGAAATTTTTCATTGAAAGAATAAAAATATCTTTATTTCTTTATATTTCTTAATCCTTTGTTGAGAGATATATGTGTATACAGGAAGAGCATGAAAACAAATGTTTTATTTCCAGATTAGAAAGCATGAAAATCAGTGTTCCACTACAAAAAAAACTCCACATGTTTCAGAAATTAGTAATGTACTTCATGTTAGTCTTGGTTCTTACAGAAAAGCAGTTCTTATCCCTCTCTAAGTCTGTTTGTAGTAACATCGGAATAAAAAACTAAATCTGTGGAGAAAAAATTACACCTATAGTGTCAAAATATTTCTTTCAAGTAAAAAATAATCCCTGAAATAAAGTGACCGCATGTCTTCAATTTTCAATAGTCATATCCTTAATTTTACCAGGTTTAGTCACTATTTTTTTAATCCTTCTTCAACTTCAATAGAAGTAATATTAGTAGTAGAATATCAGTAATAAATGTTATCTGAATTACTAAAACTGCCAGCACCCCATGATTAGAACTGTGGCAGAAGTGGTAACTCTAAAACCATACTCAATTTTTTTCCAGCAAGATTTGCCAATGGGAAGACAGACGGTCTGAGGCAGTTTGAGATAAAAAAATTAGTTCTTTTTTCATTTCCAGTCAAACCCTTCATCCATCAGCTCCATGAGAAAGAAATATGGATTTCCACAGTGTTCATGTGCAGCACTTCAGTTTGGGAGTTGTTGAAAAATATTTCAACATTAAGAATACATTTTCTCCTGAGAAGGAATATTTCCCAAGAGTTTTAAGAAACTGAAAAGAAAATGCTTGAGCCTAGAACACTAAATACTTTCATTTTCTAAGGATCTAAAGGAGCTGTATGGCTCCACAGCAGCACAAGAGGGAGGTTCTTCATACCAAAAGCCCAGATTCACACTTCAGAGTTCCTCTGTTTAAAAAGCAGTGTAATTGCTTTGTGATTTTTTGTTCACAAAAATACATTGTTTAGGTGTCAAAGAAACGTTTTTTAAAAAAGTACTTTGTCAGTGAAAATACATCTATAAAATTTGAATCACTACCATTCTAAAGAATGTTAAAATATAACTGGGTAGAGTTTCTAAGAGCTGGAAAACATTTCAAGATCTTCTGGCCTGCAGGCACATGAAATAACTGCCTTGTGAGGGCACCCCTCAGCATTTTCAGGTATTGAAAGTTGACAGAATAACATTTTCTGTTATATAGGAACTGTTTTTGTGGGTGAGGACCAAAAAAAGAAAGATTGAAAGCTTTCATTACACAGCCTTCAAATCAAGTGCTGACTTATTCGTAGTAAGTAAACCTTTGAGCACGTGTGACATATGAATCAGGCAATGAGCTGAAAGTAGATGCCCTTTCCATTAAATAAAAAATTAATTAATAATAAAATAAATAATAATTTAAAAATTTAAAACCACAAAACGCCCAGCTGAGTTCCAGTATCCAGACAGCTAAAATGAGAAACTTCATTTGGAAGGGATCTTCCAGGTGAACCTGGCTAGAAGTTACCTAGTTTCTTGTCACAGGCAAGTGTTGCTCAGGAATGGCTTTAAACAGAGTGTTTACTGTGTTACAGCCGCCCTTCTCTCAGGCTCTGTATTTTGACAGAGGATTCCCATTACAGTCACTGCCCTGATTAATGTGAGGGTACAGTTCAATCAACTTCAGATCCATCAGCAATAACTGGAAAACCCTGAGCATATGTAATCTGTATGTGCTCCCTGTTAAGCAAAAGCCAAAGACATGGAAACAGTATTTAACCTTTAAGTAGAAGCCCAAAACATCACCTTTGAACACCAAAACTTGAGGACAAGAGCAATTTAAAAAAAAAAAAAATTGTTTGGTTATTCAGGGTTTTTTTTGGGAAGTGGCTCTTCTAGATACACCAAACTATTGTGTGCACACATCTTCATGTCATTTTGTGTTCCATTGGCTGTGGAAGTTGTTTCTAAGGAAATTAAAGATACTTTGGTTTTTAGGAGTGCTGCATGCATGCAAATTGCTGTTCTGGCTCAGGGATGTAAAACAGCCTGCAGCAAAAAAATGTCCAGCCCAGTCCCTCAGAAATCCCCTGAGAAAATGTGTCTCACAGTATTGTTCCTGTTTTTTTTCTCTGTTCTGGCCTGCTCTCTTCAAACTTTGAGTAGTTTCAGTATAAGATCTAAAAAGCATCCATCTCTCTCAGGTTTTCATTTTTTTTGTTGTTGTTATTTGAGTCTTCAGCTTTCAGAATTCACTTTCAGATTTTCCAAGCAAGCCTCCTCTATTCTTTTCTCCAGTGTTACTGTTCTTTTACAGCCTCTTCCCCAGCTCAGCTCTTACCTAAAGCAGGGAACAACATAAGCCCACAGAGAATGGAATTTTCTGCTTTTATGGGCTGTTGGTCTTCAATGAAAATTTCTAATATGATCTGTTAAAGTTTTTGCTGAAGAACTTCAGAGTCTGCCAGAACCTGACCTACCTCCATGTTTGAAAAGCTTTTGCAGCACGCATTCCTTCCTCAATCTTTGCAATAAAACGTTCTGCTCCCTTTATGGTTTTTTTCTTTTTTTTTTTATTCTGTTTGCACAGTCATTAATGACCCTTCCTAGACACTTGATCCATTTTCCATATGACCCATTTGCTCATCTGTTTCTCCAACTGCGAAACCAGAGGTCAGGAATATAATATGCTTGAACAGGAAGTCTCTAACTTTCCAGTCCCAAACATTAGCAAAGTTACACCCAGGATTTTTAATTCGATGCAGCCTTACCAAAACACAAAAGTGAAATAATTTAAGGCAGTCTTCGGAAAATAAAAAAAAAAAACCAATTGGAAACAAATAGAGCAATGCCATGAGTTTTATTAAAATACTGGGTTTCTTCAGGCTGAGTTCTAAACTGAAACCACAGCTTTAATCAACCCTTAATTACATAACTTAATGCACGCCAGAAGTTAAATTCAGCCATCCAATTAAGAGGAAGTATAAGTAAACATGGATTCATTTCTAAGAAGGGAAACATCACAGGGAGGCCATCACTCAATTCTATCGCCGCCCAGACCTCATGAAAATGAAAATATTTTGCCAGTTGGGTTGGTAAAAGCTTTCTGGTAAGAGAACTAAGTTTTGAGTTTCAACATTGTTACCTGTGACTATCTTGCCAGGTCTATCAGGAGGAGAGAAAATTTGCAAAAATTCAGATAAACAACCCAAGAAGATCCTCTGCATGAAATGAAGATAGACCTGTAGGATATCAATTCATCACAAAATACTGAAGTGTTCTTGTAGAAGACGCATTGAATGACAGGATCTGTGAAATCCAAAGAATGCCCTGAAAAGGCATGTCCTGTCACTGAGTAGATCAGCAAACCTCTTGGTGGATTTCGCAAGTTGATTTCAAGAGGGAAGAAAGTCCAGAAATAGTGAAATCTGTGGTTTTCTTTGAGATCTTTTTCGAGAAGATAAACTTGGAATTTTCGGACAAGTGAAAGATATCCAAGGTATTCCAAATACAAACCAAATAATCATTAAAAGTCAGACTGAGGTCTCAGAAAGTCTTTCCAGAAGTTCTCAGTTCACTTTTATTACAGAGTGAGACATCAGTTTAAATAGTTGCTCCCAGGAGCCCTTCAACACTTACACTATCACTGGAAACTCTCTTTACTCTACAAGTGCTGAGTAAAGAATTGAAAATTATGCATTCTGCTTTCCAGAGAGTGGGAGCAGGGGAGGGAGAGAAAGATCAGCGCCCTGATGAGGGACTGAGAGAGCTGGGTTGCTCCCTGCAAGGAGGTCAGTATCTCCTCCCAGGTAACAAACAACAGGATGAAAGGAAATGTCCTCATGTTGTGACAGGGGAGGTTTAGATTGCATATTAGGGGGAAAAAAAAAGCCATTTCATGAAAAGGATGGTCAAGGACTAGCACAGACTGCCCAGGGAAGTGATGGAGTCAAAACTTCTTTCCCTTTGGGGAATCTCTATGAAGAGTATAAATAAAAAGAGTGAAATTTTGTCTGGAGATGACATCTTTTCCATCTCAGATAGTTCTTTGGAAGGCCTAGAATACCATTTCAACCCACGTAAATTTGTGAGAATAAGAGAAAAAGTGGTTTATCACTACCTGAAAGTTTCTCTGGGTATCTCAGTTTGGTAGAGAAAGATATATTTTTAATTTCCCCACCACCTCCACTCTAAGGAAACCACCTGAGTATTTTTCCTAGGCAAGTATATATTTGAAAAGCTGGGATTCAATTGACGCAGGGCATCTCACAGGAATTCATCCATAGCAGACTCTTATTTAATTACCACAAGTAAAAGCAATACAATTGTAAATTTGAGGTAGGAAACTACCATAGAACAGCAACTTATTAATTTTGTAACAATGAATTCCCACCATAGCTTGTTACAGAGTGTGTAGGGCAGAATCTGTCATTGTGGTGTCTTGATTGGGATTATGACATACCTGGGGCTGGAAGGGACCTCACGAGGTCTTTGAGTCCAACCACTGGGTCCTGAAACCCTCCAGGGCTGGAGATTGCTCTGAGAAACTGCTCCACTGTCTAATGTGCCAAAGGGGGAAAAAACTTCTCCTTATAACCAACCCAAGCAGGTTTATTTCAATTTCTGCCTGTGGTATCTCATCCTTCCAGTGTGTACCACTGTGAAGTGCCTGGTTTCAAACCATTGTTACTGTATTTTCCATATATCCATACATGCACAGGATTTAGATCAATTCCTGCTTTCTAAACAGGGGTTAATATCACTCATAAACAATGCATGCAACCAACCAAATAATATAATCTTCCCAAAATCCTCAGGGCTTTAAAACCCCCTTAGAATCATTTTACCCTCAGAACAATGTTTGAACCCAGATTTTTTTTGAAGGGCCAGTGAAATGCCCACACTCCCAGGGTATAAAGGCAGCATGCACAAAGCATAACTGTGAAATATTTACAAAGCTTATAGGTACACAGTCTGTGGAGAATGAATGATTAATGCTAGAAGACATTATTAAACAATAGAAAATTGAGGTAAAAGACCAAAAAATCTCTTTTAAGTCACAATGTAACTTTCTGAGTCTGTTCCAGCATGAGACTGGCAGCTCTTTATTTGCTGCCTCCATCTCTAGCTAACACTTGCTCAAACTTCTCAAACAATATTCTCCTCTAGCTGGGAGAATTATTTGGTTTATTGCTTCCATTATCACACAGTCTGGCCATGAGATTTCAGGCTGTTGATTTCTGCCAGGGCATTGCACAGGGCATACAAGAAAACACAGAGGCTTCAGATGTTCTCCAAGTCACAGAAGAGCAGGAAAGCTCTAGGCAATATTGAGACCACCAAAAAAATTAATCCTGCTGGTCAGGAGCAGCCAAAAAAAAAGGAAATTCCTCCCTCTCCTCACAGGACCAATAATTTGGAGCGTATGCAGGCTGTCCCTTGAGACCCTGGACACTCTTTGTTTTCAGAAACATCCCTGAAGCTCCTACAGGAATAAATATGTGGGGAGAAGCCTATGCTGCAAAGATGAACCAGAAATCATCACAAAACTGGAGAAGAAGAGGCTGGGGAAGTCCATATAATTCTGTCTGGTAACAATCTGTACCCACTTTCAGTAATAAGAAAAATTAAAGCTGTGCAAGGCAAGTTATTCTACAAACCATGAGCTCATGTTAATGGCTAAACCTGACCACACAGCCACCAGCAAGACAGCTGTGGAAACTCCTGAAACATGTGATCCTGTTTAGCTGCAAATTAAGAGCATCAATGCAGGAATTCCTAGGTGAAGTTTCATCACCTAAATTACATCAGGAAATCAAACTGGGCCCCAGCATTGCCTTTCTGCCCTACAAAAATCCAGCTATGTTCAGCTATTACTGATCAATACCATTAATTCTGTAGCAGTGACTGCAACACTTGTCTTTGCTGAGAGATGCAGCACAGTCTGAGACCAATAATCCCCATGATACAGCACACAAGCCTCCCAATAAAACACGAGGTAAAGCTGTCTGTAAATGAAGAAAATATATTGTCGTTTAGAAAACTAAGTGCCCTAAAATAATTGTGTGGTGCGAGCCCGGGCTCACCAGTGAGCGTTCAGAGGTGATTCTCTCTCTGATCAAATTACAGAGCTTTTCAATAATGGTTTTATGACTTCCATTACATTAAATGCCACAGTGCCTTTATCAACAAGAAAAACGGTACCTGCGGTGCCAAGTGCAAAATTTATCAGCCAGCGCCCCTGAATGAGGAGTGCACTGCTGGGTGCTGATGCTTTTCCAAACACGGGAATAAATTAAGGCTGCTGGGTTGTAAGTAGATCATGAAGAGGTTGACTTGAGGCATTATTCACCGTCCCGTGTCCCCTGTCCCTGGGGGTGCAGTATGGCACAGAGCTGCTTTTGGGGAGGCTCCTCCCAGGGTTGATCCCGTGAGGCTGAGGACAATCACTGAGCATGCCATCCTGCCACACAGGGCAGCAGCCTTCTTGAGCAGCCTGGGATGAATTTTGGGGCACATGTTTGAGGACAGACATGGCCTGAGAACAGACAGACACCTCATCAGGCAATACATAGATTAAACCACCGCCCATAGGTTCATCAAAAGCCTGGAGCTAAATAAAAGGCTCGTACGCCGAGCTCCGGATCAAACCAACTTTTAAATAAGATATAAATATGCCTCAATCTTTTAACCAAATTGCTGCATCCACTTAAGCATGTGTAGAACAGGAGCAATGATAATGATCTCCTTGTAAGATAAGCGATGGCTGCAGAGTATTTTAAAAACCCTTTGATGTTGCTCTACTACAAGAAGATGATATCATTCCTATTGTCAGCCTGGGACACTCGAGGCTCTCTAAAAATTACATACAGCTCTGACAAATGAAGGAAGCAGACTGAAATCAGCCAAAGGACAAAAGCTGAGATGTGAAAGCACTAACAAGCAAGGAGCTGAACAAACTCGATTTTTGGCTGAAAAGGCTGTTTGAGCCTGGAAGTGAGAATTGTCAGCATTGCCCCTATTGGCAAAATCATCTTGGGATTTCATCTCAGAGCACGTTGACAAATTTCCTCAAGATGGCAGGGAGGAATTTAAGTAGTTGATTTTGGAAACATAACCTCTAGCATCAAACTTTTCAAGCAGAATTTGATGGTGTGAATAGGGCATCCAAAATTGTGACAACTTTAACTGTGATGGACAGATTCTTGGGTAGAATCCCAAAAAAGTCCTTAAGGAGGTAGGGACTACAATTTCGGCATCTTACATTTAAGGGATATAAACTTCTTCTAAGTGTAAAGATAACTTAAATTTTAAGATGTCCTGAAACAGTCCCAAGTAGACAGATGTAAATAATTTATTTTTCCAGTGATGAGACGACCTGAACAGCAACAAGTTTACTCAGAATTAAATATTTTGCTTCATCTGAAACAATTTTTTTTTTATGCTTAAGCCTTCAGTTTCAACCCATTTTGAAAAGCAAACAACAATTGAACCAAAACCAAAAGCATTTGTACGCAAAGATAACAGTTCTTTTAAAAAGTTCTTTCTTGAATTAGGTAGAAAATAAAAGGGTGTGTCTATTTTTCCCTCTCAGCAATGAACTACATGGTAGAAAATGAACAGACCAAGTCCTTGGGAGCGTCTGTGAGTGCATCAAAGCTGGAACATGTTGTGTTCATCTACATCTTACCACACTAACCAGCACTGGATGGTTAAAACCTCACCCTACGTGTTCTTTCCTTGTTACAATTCCAACAGCAGGAATTCCAATGGACAGAGGAACATCTGCTAGCCTGAGATCTTGACATCTGTTTTTGCATGAAGTCAGACTAACACAACAGGGAGACTTTGACCAATATTTGCCAAAACAGGATTTTTCATCTCAAACAAACACACACTGACCAGATTTCTGGTAAGACTGGGGGGAGAAGCACTTGGGGAAGCTTCTTCTTTCATCTATTTTTGGTTTTTTCCATTTCATTTTACTTGCTTTTTCCTCCCTCCTTTCTCTGATGCCCTGTTCCAGAAAAGTAGCACCTAGAAAAAAAAAAATCTACATTATTTGATTCCTATTTCAACTAAGTAGAACTCAACCTCAACTCAATGAATGCCACCATTTGGACATAGTAGTTTCACATATAATTACGAAGAGCTCCTACTCCATGCCTAGGGGTGACACAGGGACCAGGAACTTTTGTCTGCCCTGAAAAGTTCTTTGGACTGGGCACCCTGAACCACATGACTTTGCCAGCATAACGAAAAGGCCAAAACACGAATTAATCTCACCTTTTTTTCTGTTGGACAGAAAAATTTACTTTCCTCTTCCCTCCCAAGACTTAAATCCTTCTGATGAAGTAGAACCAAGGCAGCTGTTTCCTCCCTGCCAGGCTGCAGAGGTGACTGAGTGCTTGGGGACATGATGGGATTGCCCATTTGGCCAAAAAGAGGAACAACCAGATTTTAAACATAACCCATAAAATAAATGGTAACAGCGCCTCCCCACATCTCTTAGGCTTTTCCAAATCCTGATACATGATCCCTTGAATTTCAGGGGTATTTAATCCCAAAAGGAGTTGAAATAAAATTACTTTTATTGTCATCTGCTTTACTGTTTATCAAATTAAAGACACCCCCTGCAGGTGCTGCTAGGAATTGATTCATGCCTTCAAAATGTCACAGAGAAGGTGCAACACCTTCTTCTTGCACAGTTCCTTCTGTCTTAGGGTTTAAAAATGCTTTAAGCTATCACATCTCTGCCGAGCAATATTACCTCAGCTGTGGATGTAAGTTAGAGAATAAAGCACTGAAATTACCTGGGCAGAGTAATTCAAGAGAAGAGTTTGGAGTTGTGGTTTCCAGGTGTCCCATGACAATCCTCCTCTTACAAACCCAATTCACTTTTTTTTTTTTAACTTGGAAAACCAGACAGCATTAGCATGTTTTCCTTGAGAAACAGATGTAGACAAATTTTGTACGTGCTGCTTATACACAAAATCAATTTCACTGGAGCACCATGTTTACTGTTTATTAAGGCATAAGGGCAGGTGGAACCAGAGAATATCCTCAGTTGCAAGGGAGCTACAAGAATTGAGTCCAACTCCTGACCCTGCATGGGACAACCCAAAAATCACACCAGGAGGTGCATAAACATTTTTTGAACTCTGTCAGGCTGGTGCTGTGCCCATTCCCTGGGAAACCTGGTCAATGCCCCTCCACCTTTTCCTGATACCCAACCCAAGCCTCCCTTGACGCCTTTAATCATTTAAAGTGAAGAGAAAGGGCACAGGTATCTTTTCATTATGGTTTGGCACTCTTTCCTCTGCCACAGCCCACAGTTAAAACTTGTTTCCTTGCAGCTGTGACCAAAGAGGCTGGCACTCGATGAGAAATGTTCAGAATTTCAGCCTCTCCAGAGTTTTAAGAGACAGATATTGACCTCTCCAGAGATAATTGAAACTTGTCTCCCCTTTTTAAAATGAGTCATATATCCCTTTTTAGCCTTCAAATCCATCAGAAGAAGCAACCGAATTTCTCGGGGGCAGGACATGAACCATCATCAAAAAAACTTGAAAGCTGATGCTAAATCACTAAGTGCCAAGTGCCCTTCTTGCTCTGATTCAATAAACCAATCCCACAGTGAAAACAAGTGCAAGGACCATCCATTTCAGCATTCCTCAGAGAGTGGAAACACAGGAAATTAGGAGTGTGTCTTTTTGCCTGCCAGCTGGAGACAAAAACTGAAGAAAAGATCTACTAATGAGGTAAAAAGAAGCTGAACATGTTCTGGTTCCAGAGTAGGTAGCATCCTCAAAAAACATCACTGAAAAGCATGGTTTTTTTCATTTTCTCACTCTTGAGAATTGAGAACAGCAGTAAAAATACACACAGGGCCCTGTGCATCAGCTACCCACAGGCTGATGTAACCTGATAGTGATTTGGCACCTGGATTCAAAATCTAACACAGAGTGTTTAACTTTTAAAATTTGGAGATCACTAGGGCAAAAATAAATGGCAGGTTTGGAAGACAATTATCTATTAAAATAAGGTATGGAAACAAAAAAAAAACCCCACGTTTCTGGGAAATAAAACCACCTGCATTGACCAGTTTTGTGACACCAAGGTATTTGAGAATTTTTTCTGTAGGCATTTAATAAAATGTCAAAGTGAACTGGGCACGCTACTTAATCATATTGATTAAATGGAGTCAAAGTGTATATTCGAAACGATGTCCTTTTTTCATATATGAATCAAAGTTGCATTGAGCTTTATCCAAAAGTAATTCAAGGGTCTTTTCCTCAGCTCTTGTTCTAAGGATGGCACAGGAGATTGTGTCATTCCCCAGAAGTTTAATTTGCTAAAATGGTAAGGACATGAATTAACTGCAAACAACCAATGAAATAAACCTAAACAAAGAAAACAAATGGGAAAAAAAAAAAAAAAAAAAACAACCAAGAAAGAAAAGCCCATGCAGAACTAAACCAGAACACAAATCACCCCTACATTAAAAAAAAATAAATTTCCAACCATGCACAAAAAAAGTCCTGCTTCAAAACATAAAGAACAAAACAAACAAAAACCCAGCTCCCAAATAAACTACCCATGCAGGGTAAGAAAGAAAATCCCAGATACTTTTAGCCCTACAGAAGCTCAGATCCACAACATAACTCAAATACACAAGAGCGATAACTATCACAAACACAGTTTTCTGTGGATAATAAAAAATGCATTTTGCACTGACCTGTCTACCAAACGTAAGTAAATCCTTAGTTTTAAAATTTAACTCCTAATTTCAGGTTACAACAGGCAGGTAGCAAACAGATTCCTGAATGGAGAGATCTGGGGTTTTCTGCTGACAGGCCCTCATTTATCAGCCAAAGGCCAAAAGAGCTGTGCCAGTTTTGCCCTTTACACTCCACAGAGTTGCACAGAAGAAACATTTTCTCACACCACACATGTGGATATACTTATTATACACAAACATAACGCTTCTAAATTAACCTCTAATCCAAACTTTTTTGTTTCCATGGAAACAGCAGCAAGCAACTCTGTGTCAAAGTCCTGATGATTTCTTCATGAGCATGAAATGGATGAGCATCTGCTGGAAACACAGATTAAAAAGGACTGACAATGGGAAAGCAAATACTTTCCCTAACTTCAGGTTTTGGTACCCTTTCTTTCAAGAAATATCTATGGAAAAGTCCAAACGAATTTCTGGGTTAAACTAAAATCCATCCAGGCACACTTTTTTTGAGGAATGAGAATCTGGAGACAAAAGGTTAGTTGAGAGGTGCTTACACACAATTATTTTGCACAGATCTACAATGCAGAACAGCAATAAGAATCTAAAAACTCCTGTTTCCAAGTGTGGACTGTCGCATTTTGGATACATTTTGGGTAATCCCAATCAGTGGGACTGCTGACAGGACCAGAACTGGCAGCTAAACAGGTCTCAACCAAAAGTGTCAAACAAAAATCCTTTGATGAATACTGAAACACCTTCCATATCAGAAGGACCTTCAACACAACTGTTTTTCTCAGTTGGGACCAATAAACACACCTCAATACTTTGCCAGATTGCTGGTCCAAGTCAACAATTAGTGGAAGAGGAATGAAGATATTTCCCAAAAATTAAGCCTAAAAACCGGAGTGAAACATATCCAAGCTGGATGTTTCACCCTTCAAACGCTTCTCATGCAAACATTGGTACCTACCACCAACACTCCCAAGTGTTAGCAAGAGTTTTGTGGGGAAGGCAGCGGGAGCACTTGGCATTTATAAAGCTCTCCCAAAGTCTACACATTCCTTATTATTATTTCCATATTTACACACTCTGTAACCTCATATGCAGAATTTTAGTAGCTTCAAGCACCATCCAAAGGCAACGTGTTTGGAAGAAAGAGCCCACCTAACACGTTCCCTGAACCTATTAGCACACAGAACATCACGTTTCAAACAGGAAAAGGGATGTTAAAAAATTACCGATGTCAAATCCAAGTAATTAATACAGATAAAAAAAAAAAGTCAGCAGATCTGGGAAAACACTTGAAAATAATTATTTTATCATCTTACAGACTATTTCTGCTCTGTGCCAGCCTTTAAAATAATAATATTAATAATGTTACATGAGAAGAAGCCTTTAATCCAAAGCTCTGCATGTGTGAACTGCAGACTTTGAACACTTGCACTCTTTTTGTGG
The DNA here is from genome assembly GCA_013397395.1 of Sinosuthora webbiana. Taxonomy (NCBI): domain Eukaryota; kingdom Metazoa; phylum Chordata; class Aves; order Passeriformes; family Sylviidae; genus Sinosuthora; species Sinosuthora webbiana. The sequence goes on from VXBN01009073.1 coordinate 42,512, forward strand.
ATATGAGAGGGTGATATGTGGGCTTTGATCCTTTAATAACTCTGCTTAAGAGGGTTTAGCCGTACGAATTAATCGTCGGGGCTTCTGAAAAGCATTAATTAATTCCACTCTGGAAATTATTATTATTATTATATAACCACATTACATAAGCCAGGGCATCCCAACTTTTGCATTCATCCGGTGACTTCTGTGGAAATCTTGAGAGCTGCTCTGCATGACAAGGAGCAGAAAGCCCTGCACAATACGCTTGGACACTTAACAAGTGGAACGCTCAAATCGCATTACGGCAAAAGTAACAATTTAGGGGGGACGCCCTCAAAAATTCGGTGGGAGTAATTAAAGGCAACTGAAATATGACTCTTTTTCATTTGCTTTGAACTAAGTGAGTTAGCACGATATCCTTTGTGTTTTTCAGACAGTATTAATTTTCAGGACTGCGAGGGGGGAAGGCCTGCAGGGCAAACTTGAAAAAGATTAGTCTAATTCAAGTCCTGTGTACAGAAGAGAGAGTTTTATCTGTCAGTTTGAAAGAGAACTTAAAAGAGGTTGTGATATGGAGTGGAATTATCACCACTATTAATTGCACAGGCATATTAAAAAGACCCTGGAAAGTGACCTCCTCTAATACAGAGAATGCACGGAGAAAAATATGTCTTAATCTTCTTTTCTGCGCCGAGATAAATGTCAAGTGTATCTATCACCTCAATTAACCATAGGAAAAAAGCTGTCAAAATCTAATTCTTTTTTTGACAAGGCGTTTATTCTGAAACCAGCAGAGGGAGAAACAGGCACTTGTATTAGAAAGAGATGAGTGTCAAAGGGTTCTGAAACACATGGTGAGTTTTCCATGTGCGAAATGCTGATTAGAACCATGGTAAATCAGTGCTAGTGCGTTCTGGGTTTGTTGCCTGAGCTACAGGAAAAGCGAGGCCTTTGTGGCACGGTTTACTTCAGCACTGAGGTTACACTAACAAAGGAATGCTTTTCAGCGACAGCACCATGCAAAATGCAAAAGACCCGGTGAAATGAAAGGATCTGAACTTCAGGAACATTTAAGGCTATTTTATAGGATATTGTAAAACATATTTGTTGCGATAGTTTATTTGCCCCTTGATTTTTTTTTTTCCCCTCTAAATGGAAATGAAACCTTTTTGTGCCTTCCCCTGTTACATCCATGTGATCTCCTCGGGGTATTAGGATGGATTCACCTCTCATTAGCTTGAGTCGCACACGAAGTTTCCTTCTGCTACCCTTGAATTTTGCAGAAGACCAACAAGAGGCGTTGCAGGGAAAAAACGATATTTACACGTCTTTCATAACTGAGCTTGGAAAGCAAAATGACTGACCTACTAATAAAACTTTCATATTAACAGCAGCTTGAAAGAATTCTGCCACGTAATTGGTACAACCAAACGTCGCTTCAGTGAGAAACCATGCAGAAGAGGAAAGCTGCCTATTTAAAGCAGCGCGTTTAGAAAGAGCAATTTGGGATCGTGAGACTGCCTGAAAATCATCCTGATTTCTTTATTTTCAGAATTTGATGTGTGCCTGCACATCTGCGTGTGCATTCAGGTGCTTGAGACTCCTGCCTAAAAGAAGAGAGCTGGAACCGTTTTTAGAGTTACAGTAAAGCTTCTTAATTTTAAGGAAAGAGAGGGATGACTGTAAGAATTGAGATGGAAACGCAGTGAAGCTCCGGGATTTTCCAGCCTCCAGTGCTAAACCATACCACATTTACCAGGAGGAGATGAGTCTCAGGGCAGTGTATGATGTCCTTTGCCACCGCCCTTTTCCCAGGGACAAACGACGCCCAGAGAAGCTGGATGTGCGCACTGGAAACGTACGTGACCTACGGTGTCTGTCAGAAGACGGAGGTGCACTCAAGGATTAAATCAATTGCATCTCACAAAAAGGACAGGCTTCCCTCGGGAAAGCTCTGGGATTGCTTGTCAGCTGTAGCACAACTGAAAAACAACAGATCAGTCCTCTGCTTGTTTATGTTGTCACATGCTTCTGAATTCAGTGGCACTTTGTCATCTCGTGTCACAACTGGCTCCCTCTTTCCACGCGAGTCATGCAAATAACAGATCATAAAAGTGTAATAATACAAACAGGAGTCCTCAAGCAGGTGCCTACTCCACTTTTTTTTTTTTTTTTTTTTTTT
>VXBN01009073.1:44839-56955 GCA_013397395.1 Sinosuthora webbiana
AGGCTTTGAGAACTGAGAAATTTTCCTGTTGCTCTTTTTTAAACCCAGCCAAAGGAATTTAGATAAAAAAAGTCTTGGTATACTGGATAATGATATGAATAAAGTATAAGATGATCAAGGATGGATAAAAATGTGTTTACTCTTAATTAATCATTCAATTCATTGTTGTCTCCTATTTTTTAAGGTGCAAACACTCAGGAGTCCTCAGTTAAAACCAGTAACAGCAGAGATTCACTTTCTCATTTCCCACACACTACATCAGCTGTGCCAAGAATAAAGCAAAACAAAACCCAACCAAACCAGCCCAAGAACCTGGAAAGTCTCTTTGAATTCCAAGAAAGAAAAGTGATAGGCAATGAAGCTTTAACAACACATTCTAAATTAGATCTAAACACACAGAAAAGGTCCAGAGCACCCACTGAACCTCAGCAGCAAAGCGAGATAGTTCAAATTTGTTCAGTCCTGCTTTGGACTGCAGACTAACCTTCTTTTTAATGTATCTCTTGTGAGGTCAGAATGTGCACTGAGTTCACCTGGCTCACCCAATGCCCCACAGTTTCTGGCTCACAGCATTTCTGTGCGTGTCAGGACAGGGGGCTTGTCCTTCAGGGACAGCAGAGGCTGCAGGAGGCATTTGGGTGTTGNCTCACCTGGTTCACCCAATGCTCCACAGCATTTCTCTGTGTGTCCTTCAGGGACAGAAGAAGCTGCAGGAGGCATTTGGGTGTTGCTAAAAGTAAAACCATTGAGGTGTTTTAGCAGGGCACAGACAGGACACAGCCGATGGAGATACAGCACAGATTCCTGCCGTGAGAGAAGGAGAAGAATGAGAAATAGAGAAGTACAATCCCACCAGGACTGCTGGCATAAGACAAAGTCCTCCACACTCAAGAGGCCTCGTGTGACCTGGCACATGCTGGTGCAGAAGCAGGGCTGGGGCACACAGCAGAGAGGTTCCCCTGCAGATCTGGGGAGGCAGTTCGTGTCTGGTCACTACATTCTGCACCAGCAACAAGAACCTGAGTCACTGCTGCTCTTTGGTTCTGGTGCAGGTGCTGAGGATTCATCAAAAACAGCAAGATCCCATCCAGCCACAAGAAAATATGACTTTGAACCAGCTAGTGTCCTGATCCTCTCTGATTCCTGCTACTGTGTTTTCCTTTGCCCTTTTTACCCCTTTTTTCCTGGGTCTACACGTGCACTGAAGGACATTCTTAGGAAATAAGTTGCCATTATCGAATCAGGGCACATGCTCAGCTCCACTCACTGCTCACCATATCACAGATCATCGTGTAACAGCTCCACTGGTGCTGGCACTCATTTGAAGGCAGCAAGAGAGACACTGGACAGTTCAGTCACTGCTCCTGTGTCCCTGCCTGAGCTACAGCCCCTGTCTGGCAGGCCACCAAACAGCTTGTCTCGAGCTGCAGTTTCTCACCCACTCAATCACCCAGTTTTGCTGAAGTTAATACTCCTTCCTGACACAGGCTTTACCCAGCTAGCCAGTGCCTGAGCAGGAACAGAGCAAAACCTCTGTGTTCTGTCTGTTTTGAGGCACCTGAGGCACTGACAGCATTTAATTCACATGTGGATAGTGGCATCATGATAGAGGGCTGACTCATTCCGAACTCTTTTGAACAGAATTTCATAAAAGTCACTTGCATTTAAATCCTGAAGCTTTCTTCTTGTTAAAAAAAAAAAAAAAAATTACTCTTAAAGAGAATTTCATAAGGTTGTGGTGTTTGGATCCCTCCATCCTGGGAAAGAGATAAGATCTCAGATTTTAAGAACAGTATCCATATGAGTTAATGAGTTCAGGGAGCTGGAACAGATATAAGGGCACTCTGAGGGGATTCTTTTGGGGGAGAGATTATTAAGAAGCAGTGTATTTGCTTTAATCACAACTGTAAAAGCCTGCTCAAAGCACTTGGTTACTTCAGACATTTTAAAATTGTGAGAACAAGGGCCCTTAACTGCAAGGGCCAAGGCAGAGTGTGCATTTCTGCAGCCTGACTTGGACCCTGCCATCCAAATACTCTGAAGAGTGTTCATTGTGGAGGAGCCTGAACACTACAGTGAACAACTCTTAGCTAGAAAAACCTGGTTGAACTGCCACCAGCACACTTCTGTCATAGACCAAGCTTAACACAACACAGAAATAAAAATATTTAACTAGACATTTTGATTCAAATACCTCTAATCAGCTTCTAGTTAAAACCAGTAAATATTAGGCAATTGCTTTCTTTCACTGAGGATAAAATAAAAATTCTATCTGAAATGTGCAGTGTTTGCCTTCCCCATTTTTGTTTTTGTGCCCTGAATTGGAAGATTTAAGGGAGTGATAGAGATACAACCAGGATTAGCAACCCAATAAAATTTTACAGTGAACAGGAAAGCATGAAGATTTGTATAAATATTTGCAGAAACTGAAAAGAGCAGATGCACAATCAAATAAACCAGAGCATGTGTACACACTTGCTTTTAAAAGAAAACATTTCTGTCCCAACCTCAAAAAATAATGAGACAAAGAGAATGCTTTCATCAGCTGGACAGCTCCGAAATCCTTCAGCCGGCTGAGTTTGTTGCCAAAATAAAAATTATTAGGGAAAATATCTTTGTGGAAAGAAGCTTCAAAGCATATCCTTGTCACTGTAGACTTGAAGGTTGGTTTGTCTAAAGAGACCATATAGCCTGCATTGATAAATACCCATATAACACAGCCCTAAAAGTAACTATATTGACCCCAAAAAGCAGAAAAATCAGGTGAAATTGTACTGGCATCATTTCAAGTGTCCACACCGACACCCGCTCTGTTCCCTGAGAGCCTGGGCCCCTCTCCCAAGCAGATATCCCCAATTCATGTGTCTGCATCGCTCCTGTTCTCCCTCCTAATATGGTTTTGCAGAGCCGTGCCAGTTCCTACTGAGTGTGAGAAGATTCACAGAGTGTGAAATCTTGCAAACTAAATGAGCCATAGGAACAGTTTGCACAAATCCCACACGGCCGGCGTGGTAACCCAGTCCCCCCAGTATGTTATTTCCATTATTGGCAATAGCAATTATTCAGGCAAGGCAATGACAGAGTAAACCCCTCGCTCCGAGTGTTTGCGCAGCGCCGGGCTCTGAAGAAAAGGATTATTATGTTTTTCCACGCACAAAGGACAACTGTATGCTAATGTCCCTCCCTGCCCTTCGCTAAGCTGCAGGGAAAGAGGCTTGTCAGGCTCCTGGACAGCTCAGGCCAATGCAAGGAGGCTCTCTCGGGCAGGCAGGCTGCAGAAAATGAGCTGAGGCATCTCGAGTGCCACGGAGTTTTGATGGCAGCTGGAAGGGAGGGACGTGTCAGTCAGGGGAAGCCCCAGGCTGGGGCACAGCGCTGGGGAAAGGGGTTAGTGGGAGCTTTCTGCCACTCCTTACTGCCCAAGGAAGGTTCAAACCTGCTCTCCAGCATGGGGAATCATGGAAATGTGCCCCCACTTTCCCCCCCAAAAGTGCACCAGAGCAACCAGAAAATTTCAATTTAGAAATTTTCAATTTCTAGCTGTGCTAGAAAGGAAAGCAGCATTTCCAAGTGATGACCACACAGAAAACCTCAGAGCAGACACTCATTAAAATGCACAGCATAATAAAAGAATTTACCTCGAGGAAGACAAAAGAATGGAAGGACAGTTAATAAAAGAGTGTCCTATTTCCCAAGGAACTAACAGGTGAGAAATTGCATTTTCACAAATGAGGTGACTGTTCCTTGACAAACATGTTGAAACAGGTTTTAGCTCTACTTCATTTATAGCTGCCTTCAAATAGAGTACTGTGGGTAGTTAACGAGCACAAGTTGCTTTGAATGCTTTGCTTTTGGATTCTGGTTTTTAAAGCGGTTGGGGGGTTTCTGAATTCAGGATTTTGAAGGCTCATCTTTGTGACATTTTTCTAAGAACTGTAGTTTGGATTTGTTTTCTCTTTTTTTTTTTTTTTTTTTTTAATTAAGCTAAACATTATGTCCTGTTAAATTTTTTCCAATAAATTTAGGAGCGGAAGAAAAGAAAACCACACCCCAACATAACATTGAAACATTTGTCTGCCCAAATATAGGCACGCATTTGGCTGAGGAAAGATGTCCTGTTTGCAATCAAAATCAGAGATGACAATGACAAGAGAAGTGGAAGGTGTAGGACAGGAAACCTTTGACAATCCATCGCCATCTGCTCAAATTTCACCACCAAAAAAAAAAAATAAATCTGTGCAACTGAACCTTGAGGAGACAGCACGAGAAGATTTTTCAGATGCTTTAGAACAAAGATAAAAAACACTGATTAAAATTCATTTTGAGTCCCGGTACGCTCATTTTCAACCCACCAGTTTGAGCGAGTTTTGCAGAAACACTTGGCACAAAAACCTTTTAACCTGTTACAGATCAAGCGTGAGAAAAACTGTGGGTTTATCCCTGAAGCTGAGAATTCAAGTAGTTCCACACCAGGTGAGTGCAGTAACACCATTTAAAATGAGCTTCATCGAGATAGCTTCAAGATTTACTTCTCTTAAGGTGGCATCTAAATATTAAAAGGAAGTAAGCAGTGCTGCAACAATGATTATTTTGGGGTTCCTTCCCTGCCTGTGAGTAACACCCCTTTGGCACTAGCACACCCCTTCCATATTTAATTATGGATACACTACTGCAGAGACACCGCAGATTAACGACTGGGGAGGAGTCCTTGTGAATCATGCCACGTACAACTGAGTTCCTCCTTCTTCCACTCTCAAGGCCTACCTCTAATGCTTGCTCAATTAGGTTTCCCTGTCAATACCCTGAGAAAATATGATCTCAGTGGTGGCATCAATACTTTCAGTGTAATGAATATGAACAATGAACTGCTGTAAAATTAATGTCAATTTTCTGGGAGTTTCTGCCTTTTTTTTTTTTTTTTTTTTTTTTCAACTTTGTCCTCTCTTTTTGTATGCATAAGGTTTGGGGGCCAGCAGTTATTTCTTTCTTTTCTGATTTATGCAAGGCTCGGCTGGGACAGGGGCAGGGTTACAGGGCTGGCACAAAGGGCCTGAACCAAGAAGGACCAAGGACACACACAGAGATCTGAGGGGAAATCCCACAGCTCCATTCAGTCTGGGGAGATCACTCTCTGCTCCCAGCTCTGGTTGCATTCAAAGACCCACATTCACCTCTGGGAGGAGCAAGAATCAAGCTGCAGACCCCACCATCCCAAAATAGCCTCGAAACCTCAGCTATGACAGCAGTCCCTTTGCTGCATCATTCAGTTTTATAGGATTTTGAGTAGTGCTTCATTACATGTCCTAAATAGAGCTCTAATATTGAGACATCTTGATTCATCTTCTATATCTGAAGATGACCATACATTGCTTTAACCAGCCTTGCAAACTAGCCCCAACCTAAATAAAGAGCATCAGAAAGATAAAAGACTAGAGCTTTTTGGTGGTTGAAAAAGAAACAGACAAATAACATGCTTCAAAACATTTTGGAAAAGGCTCAAGCTTTCCTGTGTTTCAAAACCAGTAATTATACAGACATTGTTCAAGAGAGATAAAAATTATCTTTCAACAGAAGATCAGAAGATTCTTAATCAAGAATACAAGATTTAACTTTCTCCCTGAAAGAGGTGCTGTGCTGCAGTCATCGTTCACTGGGCCTGGTAAAAAAAAGTTATCAAATCCATCTGCATTTTAGGTCAAGATGAAGTAAAACAGCTGAAAGTGATCCTTTCCTGCTTTCATATCTATGTCTCCAAAATCTAGAAGCTTTTACTTAGTTCGCTTGGAATCAAATCATCAGGAAGCAATTATCCTTCTTAAAATGGAAAAAGGCTACATCATGCTCACTTATTTTTAATACCTCTTATCACATACAACAGGGAATAGTCAGGATAACGGGAGAAAAAGATCGCTGCTCACAAAGAAAAGCATTCATTAGGTAGATACACAATACACCTCAGAGAAACCCACTGCTACTGCCACTTCATATTGCTGAGCTCTGAATTTATACACACTGTTAAAGGGATTTTTTTTTGGAAATTGGTGCCCTGATAGTCCCCTTACAGCCTTGAGGTCTCTCAGAGCACAAAGGACTATAACTGGATTACTCCACATCTTATTTTATATTGCTGTGCCTTTGCAAGGCAGGACCTCTTCATCCTCGGCATTACAGAAACACAAAATAAAGGAGACACTCACGGATGCTCAGAGATGGGACAACTAACACTGGCCTCTGGTGGCCTGTGCAGAAACTGGCCGGGCTCTGGAATGGAAATTTATTTCTGAGGCAGGACCATGTCCTCCTTTGAGAAGAGGCTAGGCAGAGTGCCTGGGGCTGTGGTGTTAATTAACCACCTGGCACCTAGGACTGAACATCCCGAGAAACCCTGAGCTGGGGCTGGTTTTCCCAGGTGCTGTTCAACCTCTGAAACCTTTCCCAGCCCCTGTCCCCGCCCTGGTTTGCTGCAGGAACAGCCTGCTCCCCCAGCTCTAAGGTATCAGGGGTACTTTTGCTCACAGAGTTGAGACACCTCACTCTGAATCAGGCAGTTCTGCCACAAACCCTATAGGGTTGGGCTTTTGGGTGAAATCTGCCATTTTCCTCTGCGATCTGAAATGCAGGGATGCAGTCAGCAGGGATCCCAAGCGTCCCTGCTCCCAGCACTTGGATCCCTTCTCCAGGTGCCTCCCTGGATGCCCCTCCTTCCCCAGGGGCCTGGGAACAGTATTGCCATCCCCTGTAGCACCAGGACAGCCTCAGAGAGCAAACACAATTGCTTACCCAGCCTTAACACCTACTTTTAGGGAGAGGGAGATTTTGCACCAATACTTCATCTACAGAAAACTGGCAAAAGTTTCTGGAACTCCTTCAAGTGTGCTCTGGAGAAACTGCTGGGGACGCTCCCTGTTATCTGACACTTCTGAATGGAAACGTCTTGGTCCTGTGCATCGCTTTCAACTCCCCTTTCTACTCCCAGATAAGCAGGCTTGCCCTGATATTTTCATTGGCTCCATCCGGTGCAGTTGCAGATACCCCCTTATTTTATCACGGGAACAAGAATTCCCCTAAGCTGCCTCCTGCTAACCAGAGAGGACAAAATTAGCCAAGGGCCCTTGGTAAGCAATGCCCCAGGTAATTCATGCTGCCCAGAGCTTTGCAGGAGGTGGGATTTACTGAATCTTTTGTGCACAGCAATGGCCAGTGCCCTTGCTCAGCTTCCCAACAGCTGGGGAAGAATTAGTCTCACAATTTACTATTTATTTCAGCCGTGTGTCGCCCTGATTTTCAGCCTTCTGATGACTGTTTACATATTTCTAGTAGAGTTTCTCATGGATGTAACATAAACAAGTAGATTGTTTTCACATACCAATGTGTGATGGACTTCTGAGATGACCACTGGGGTCAGAGAGGTGTCCCTTTTGTCCTCCAATCCTGGACCAAACTCCGAATCCTATTTAAACCCCATGCGACAATAAACGACCCCTTTTTTTCCTCACTTCAACCTGTCGGGTGAGCGTGGTTCTTTCGTGTCCGTGACAGCGACAGCCGTGCATCCCTTTAAAATAAGAGGCGGGTTCCTCTTTGGCAAAGATCGGGTGAGAACACAGTCAGACAGCAGGGGCTGGCTGGGACAGAGCTCCAGGCCACCAGAGTGGTTCTCCTGGTGCATCTCTCGGCCCAGCCACATTTCCCTCGCCCCTCACTGCTGCAGGCACGGCTCGGCACCAGCACAGCCACCTGGCAGCCCACAGGAGACGAGCTGGGAGGGCCAGATCCAGCACATGGGCTTCCCAGGCACAGCTTGGATCAGGGCCATTCATCCTTCTGCTGCGCTGACAACACCCAAGGGGCAGCCACACAACATTGTTCACCGGGGAGAAAAAACAACCCCGGAAAGGAAAAAAACCCATATGGGCACTCACGGCCCGACACGCGCTTCGTCTGGTCAGCGATAGCGCCGGGAAAGACGTGGCACTGGGCCAGGAAGGCTCAGCACAGCCACAGGACACGCTGAAAGCTCAGTTGTGAGGTGGTGGCACTGGTCACGGGCGTTAGCGGCGGTGTGAGGGAACGCGGCCATGGATACGCGGGAACACGGGGATGGATGCGCACGGAGCCGCGCAGGAACGGCCCTGTCCATCTGTCAGGGCCTGGGGACACGGCTGGGTGACAGGCAGGGCTGGCCAGCGTGACAGAGCACGCTTTCAGCACTTCATCAGGGCCGCTCTCAAAGCGCTGCCCAACAACTGTCAAAGCGGCACCGCCGCACCGCAGGAGTTACAAAGACGTTTTCAAAGGACAATAATGAAGTGGCTCCGTGGATTGCTAGGAAGAGCTCCACTCGAGCGTGAGGGACTTGGCAGGGAGTAAAGCATGGAGGCGAAAATATAAGAAGCAGGCGATGAGAATAAATCCCTTCCTCCTCCTACCAAGGAGATCTCATCCTGGATTTCCAAGGAGGTACCAAGGGAGGGGCTGCTGGCAGCAGAGGAACTGTACATGGGGCACGCAGTAACCACAGAGCTCTTGGGCCATGGGACTTGTTTAGGTCACTGGGAGTGCCCATAGGGTACTCCCAGTGAAAACCACTGGATTTTAACGCTTCTGTTAGCACTTAATATCAAAGGATGAACTCTGGACTGATGGGAGAAGTTCAGCCTGCACGGGTGCTTCATGTTTTTGGGCTACTAAAGTTGCCTTTACAAAAAGGCCCAGAGGCTTTGCTCTCCCGCATTTCAAAACCTTCCTCAAACAGCATTTGGAGATATTCCCATCCTTCCTCAATCCCCTTTCCTCACACTCCCAGTGAGTGAGCCCTGATCTTTGCCTGAGCTACACCACAGGCAAGTCTGTGCCTAGGCAGGCCCTGTGCCTTTCTGATCCAGACTCGCTGTATCCACTGCATTTTTTGGGATGGTCTGGAAGGAGCACAACTATCCACCAAAGGAGCTCAGTGTAACTGCAGCCATGCCAGCACCTCACTGTGTCCTGCAGGTCTGTGCCCAGTGACAGCACTGCCCTGCCTGCACCCTGGCCAGGTTCACCTCTGACAGCACAGCAAAATCCACGGAGTTTTGGTCCCATGGATGGGCATTGGATGAGGAATAAAATCATGCTTAGTGACCCAGGAATACTCACAATACAACCAAATAAAATAATAATTAAAATTAAAAAGTCCAACCACAAACCAGTATTTTCTGTATTGTCTAGGAAGTCAAATGCAGTGGCTGCAGCCATAAACCCCTTCCCTGCACTCCCCGTGAGGAATGGGCTGGTACAGCTGACACTTCATTAGTCATCCATTAAATACTTTCTACTGTTACAGCCCAAGGTGAGCCAGAGCCAGTGATCTAGAGTTTAGCAGATTAAAAGCACTCTCAGTTCCTGTAACCATTCTGTCCTGCAGTAGTTTAATTTCTCTAGGCTATCATCAACACATAAACCATTTTTCTAATCGTTTTCAGTTCTTCTACTTTCTATATGCAAGCTTTCAGTTAAGTCTTGCTTTCATTCTCTTGACCATATCTTGTTCAACTATTTTTTTTTTTCTTTTTGCTACATCTACTGAAAGAAAAACCTTATGCAGGTGTATAACCAACAACCCATAAATTTTCTATACAAATGCACTTTATAATGTGAGCAATAAAAAAACAGCCCAGTCATGTCAAGCTGCTTTAGAGTTGTAAATGGATCAAAGTATTAAAACACTTACATGAACCTGAATATGTAAGGCTAGCCAAAATATCCAGTGAAAGAAAGCTTTTTCTGATAAATATTAGTTTGATGGAAATCTTACAGCAGTTTCAGTTGGGATTATAGGTTGGGGTTTTTTTTTTCCCTACAAGTCTTGTCAAGAAGTGCCTGCCTAACTGTCTCTTCTGATTGAGGTTTTAATCCTCTTGAAATTCATGTGCTGCTTCTGAAGGTAATTCAGCACCTGAGACTGCTCCACTGCTTCTCAGGGGAAAACAGGAGTCAGCCAGTCCATGACACCTTTCACAAAAAAAGGTAATATTTACTTGCAGCAAAAAGATTGCAAAGTAAACATCTGTGTGTTCATGTGTGTACACACACTATGGATATAAATATATGTGTACATATACCAAATATTTTTAAAAAAAACACCTCATGAATAACTTGAAAGTCAAAACTAAATGTCTCCCTAAGAGCCTCGGTAGCTGAGGTTTGAGGTATTCTGCTCTCAGATCCTGAGTACATCACATAGTCCTAAAGGGTCTATGCTTCCTGGCTGCAAAAAAGCTGAGCTTTCGGACATTTTGAAGAAAAGAATAACTGCTTATGTGAGGAAAAAGTGCTCCAGAGCTGCCACTTACTGTAAGGACATGCTGAGAGGAGTTAATATGCAGGAACACTGAGAGGTGAAGCCAGGAATACACTGCCTTGCCAGTTTTAACCACACAAAAAACCTGGAGATTTTGGACATTTGGAAGCATCACCTCAGCCATGGGATTAGTGCCCTCCTGGAGAAGGAACCCAGAGCTGTTCAAGTTCCTGCATGAGGACTGCAATGACAGACTGACACAGTGATGTGCAGTCCCTGGGCTCCTTCCACCCACATTTCAGCCCACTCCAAAATAATTCTTCAACCAGTCTGTCTCTGGGAGAGGAAAGACAGCCAGGAAACAGAAGATCAGTTTGGACCTAAATGGAAACCTAAAATAAAGATGGGGGAAGAGAGCAGAGTGCACAAATCCACCTCACAGAAAGGAAATTAAATGAGAGTGAGGAGCACTTAAGGGACCTGCCCCATCAGCAGAACTTGTCTATGAATGACCTGTGAATTAAATCACACGTTCAATCCTGTGAGCCACCAGCCATTCTCTTTTTGAGACAGCCAGAATTCCTCTTAAGGACAATGATGGATTTTCTGAGCAGAAGCAGAACTCAGACATTTCTATGGATTAGGTTAGTTCTGAATACAAGGGCCATGTGATTAGGTCCTTCCTAATGAGAATTTAACTGTTTAGAAAAGCAAAACGGGTTTTCTGAAAAAGTATGGTGGTATTCAATTCAAAGCAGATACATGAAAAGAATGTTTTAGACGTCTAAAGCTCCCCTTGTGATGGGCACTGGTGAGGCTTCGCCTTCCTTTTATTTTTCATAAGTGTTTGTGGAGCCTTTATCAAGATGGACAAAGTTCCTAAACCTCTAAACTGACTGGATTCTGTGCATTTGAACTGATCAACAAATGTTGACTGCAATTTTTTTTTGAAGGGGGACAGCATGCCACAGAATTGAAAAGTTTTGTTGTTATATAAGCACCCACATTATTTAAAGAAAAACGTTATTATTTTGTATCTCATGCAAACCTTAATTACATTTCCTTTTTTCAGTCTTATCACGTAACTCCAAAATAAGTAGAGAATTCCCTAATGTGGGTTTTCATGTGACCTAGTGAGGGGAAATAAACTTTACAACGGCATTTAAAAGATAATCCAATTTTACGCATTAACTCGGCCAATCTATCATATAAATTTTAGATTAATTGATACCAATTTACGTATTAGTGTTTAATTCTGGCTTGATGGCCTCCAGGGATGTTTCAGAATCTTGCCATGCCTCATGGATCATATGCTGATATCAGTGAATACAATCAGAATGAGCATAAAAACTCACAACAGCAAAGCTGTGGCGTGGCAGGCAAACAGAAGTTGTTATAGACAGTTTGTACCAATTAAAGAAGTTCAGCCAGTTAACTAAATACCTGAGGCAATCCTTCAGCCTTCAAAGTTGGAGAAAAGGTCTGTTTCAGCACCAAAGAGTAATTATATCCAGCCTGTGACTGGCAGCTGAGTTTACAGAAAGGTTAAGAAAGCCCTATAGGTCAGCATAGCCAAATAACACCGAGGTGCCTGCGCTGAGATAGCTTAGGAGAAAACAGTAATTGAGGAGCAGAAATGTCAACACTTCATCATAGTCCTGACCATTTTCACTGGGTTGGAAGAAAACATCTGATGCCCAGCTCCCAAGCAGCCCTTGCAAAGCAGTACCAACTGCTTGGAAGTGATCTGGATGTTCCATTTTCCTGGGGAGTCTGCTTTTCCCAGCCTTCCGACTGCAGCAGTTACAGCACAAATTACTGAGGATGGAAAACT